>PVLC010002705.1:0-65000 GCA_004027655.1 Graphiurus murinus | reverse complement strand
ATGAACAGAAATATTTTGTGATATTCTGTCAAATCCAACATATCCTATTTATATTCCTTGAGACATTCCAGGGCATATCTATTTGTCCAAACAGAACTGCTATAAGCAAAACATGAGGAAGTCAGAAAGACACTGGAGAATGAAGACAGAACAAACCTTTTCTTATTTCCTGATCTAAAGAAAGTGAAAATAAATCTATAATACTCAAACTGAAATGTAGTTGTCTAGTTCTTTGATTTTTTTTTTTTTTTTTGGTGGTGGTACTGGGGATTGAACCCAGGGGCATACTACCTCAAAGCTACACTCCCAGCCCATTTTATTATTATTATCTTAAATTTTGAAACAGTTTCTCACTAAATTGCAGAAGTCCCCACTAAGTTGGTGGGGCTGGCCATGAACATGACATCTTCTAGTCTCAGCCTCCCAATACTGGGATTACAAGCATGCACCGCTACACCCAGCTCCTTTAGACTTTTTTAATTTGACATAATCTCAGGATAATAATCAACTACAGTAAAAAAAAATCCTTCAGAGTTGAAAAGGGTTGTTTTAGGACTCCCCTGGCCTCATGATGATGGCCTTCCGCAACACATTTTTGGGTTTCCAAAGAGACTAGTTATTAAGTTCATTAAGCCTCAGATCTGACCTAGACTAACAAGGTCACTGTTTTTATCCATTAAAGTAACTCATACTTAAAAACTGTTTTTTTGTTTTTGTTTTTGTTTTGTTTTTTCCAGGCCCATTGGCTTTTCTTTTTGCGACTTCAGGGATGGCACAATCAATGCGCTGCTGTCTTTGTGTGTAAAAGAACCCTATAGCCGGGTGTGGAGGTGCATGCCTCTAATCCTAGTACCATAGAGGCTGTAGCAGGAGGATCACAAGTTTGCAGCCAGCCTCAGTAACTTAGCAAAGCCCTCAGTAACTTAATGAGACCCTGTTTCAGATTAAAAAATAAAATAGGGCTGGGAGTGTAGCTCAGAGGCAGAATGCCCCTGGGTTCAATCCCCAGTACTTACTTCCAGAAAGAAAGAAGGGAGAGAGAAGGAAGGAAGGAAGGAAGGAAGGAAGGAAGGAAGGAAGGAAGGAAGGAAGGAAGGAAGGAAGGAAGGAAGGAAAGGAGGACCTTGTACATCCAAAAGCCTAGTATACACACACACACACACACACACACACAAACACACACACATATTATGAGCATCATCAAAGATTAAGATAGAGGTTATAGAATTTAGCAAAAAAGATCTTGAAAGAAGACCTTCTATCCCATTGCAAAGACTGAGCTCTCTATCCTACCTTCACTATCCTGTCCTTACCTCCTACCCTGAATCTAGGTGGAAAGTGCTAAACAGTGGCTCTCAGTCCTCCTGGCTGATCAGAATCCCCTGTAGGGTATTTCTAACCTGTATATGCTTACCCAAAATTTAGACCATTAGTGCTTTTCTTCCTACACTGACTCAGTTCTTCTTTCACCTCAGTCTAACTTCCCTGGGATTGCTCCTTCCCCATGCTCAAGCATTTGCTATAGTCTTACCTCAAGTTCTGTTTCCCAGGGAAGCAAATAAAGACTCTAGGATTACCAAGCAGAAATCAGACAAACCAGCAAAGAATATTATTATGCTTTTGAATTAAAGACAAAGAACATCCATAGTTGCAGTTATCAAAGGTGATGAGCAGTAATGGTCTACCTTGGACTTGAAGGTTAGAAACTGACCTAGAGAAGCTTCCACCCTCCTTGATCCATGCCCCCAGTAAAAAACTGCTGGAAGAAAAATTTAATTCAAGATCCAGAAGATCTTTCCCCTAATGACAGCCCAGGAGGCTGGCTTAAGAGAAGCCTAAGGCACCTTTGGCAGAAGCCTGTCCTATGGAATCAAGTTTGCATTGGAAAGGGTGAGCATCCCCAGTGATTACTCCTCCTTCATGGGATGTAAGGTCCCCCTGGAAGAAGGAGAAAGTCCATAGAAAGACAGGAGTCTGCAGAGCTGAGTCTCTTGATCCAAGATGGCATAAAGTAGAGAATTTCTACCCCAACCCAATGCAGGACACAGATCTTGCTTACATTCCTGAAATGGGCTCTGGAGCTAGAGAAATAAGATTTCATCAAATGTTAAAACCCCAAATCTTCTGGGTGGGAGAAGCAGGGGGAACATGGGCGAGAACACCAATAACAAGAGTGATTTCTCTTTCCTCCTCCTCAGTCTGCCTGAAGTAGTTATTCTCTCTGCATCTTCCTGTACATCCTTGACCAGTCTTACCCTGGTTCCTGCCCACACAGGAAGAGTATAAAGAGCCTCAGAATCAAGTCCAAGGATTGCCTCAGCAACCATAGTCATGAAAGGCATCACACATCCATAACTTTTTCCCTTCTGGTTCCATTTCAGAGTTTTACTACCTTCATTGGTTTCTGGAATTTGAAATTCTCTCTTCCTTTGTACCTGTTGTATCATGGTTCTTTTCCATATGACTGGGTTTGGCCCTCTGTGTACCTTTCTTTTTCAGCCTGATTTCAGATGACCCCCCCACCCCGATCTAACAGCCTTCTCTTCACAGCTATCAGCACATGAATTCCCACTCTGCCCCAATGCTCCCTAAAGCCCTCCCCCATTCACACACCACATTTTAGAATGATAAATGACCTGTTTTGTGACAGAGTTTTAAAAGAGACAAAAAAAAAAAGTCTAATTCTGTTCTCGAGTTTCTAAGCTAGATCTATTATCCCTATCATAGCATAGGGTCCAAATGAATCAGAGAGACAGCCAGGCTATCCTCAGTGCTACGCAGCTCATATGTTCATTGGAGAGAGAGGACCTAAGCAATGCTCCGTGACCCTGCTGGTGTCGAACTGATTTATCCCCAGCTCCCTCTACTCTGTTACCCAAACTTCCAGAGCACACAAGTCTCATTTTGCCATGGACGATAAAGGAGGAGAGAAGTGATGATGCTGGGAAGTGGATGAAATCAGAGAGAGGAAAACAAATCAAAGCTGTCTCTGCTCTCCATTTGTACCAGACCCCATCTCTTACCCTGCATCTCAGCCCAGCCTGTTGTTGTTGTGAGTGGATTCTCCCTGATGAGGCAAAAAGTTGTTTCTAGAGCCACCAAATTCACATTACTTAAGCAAGATTGAGCTATTTAAAATTTCAGTGTTGTCCGCCAAAAAAAATAATAATAGGAAGTTGTATAGAGTGGAATGTGCTGACAGTAGTAATGTTTCTGTAATAATTCATGTGTAGTAGAGATGCTCTGGAAGTCAGCCCAGCAGGCTAATGCAGATCGGGAATGCTCTCCTACTGATGGCCAAACAATTGATTGGCATTTCTGCTCTATCATGAAATCAGCTCGCAAATGAAGTGGAGGTGGCTCTAAAAGTGGGGGGGGGGGAGAAGAAGAGAAGAAGGAAGAAATGAAGAGTGGTGAGGAGTCAGGCCCAGGGAGGTTTAAGTAGAAAACCAAAGAGAACATTTTCAAGCTCAGTTTCCAATCTAAGCCAACTCCCATCTTGGTCTTGTGTTATCATTTTGGAAAAGGTAATCATGTAATAAAAAAAAGGTTACATTGACCTATTCACTTTATTTTCCATTTTGAGAGCCAGATCTCCCTCCCAAAGGAATCACTTGCCCCCTTTCCAAGTGTTCTATCAGTAATATCCATACAACCAGTTAGCTCAAGCCTTGATGTGCATAAAATTAAATGGTTATCTGCTCCTGCCTCACTGGTAAATGTGCCATCACCTTCTGAGGTCAGCAGTTATACAACATGCCTCTCTGTTTTCCCCAGGCTGGGTTCACTACCATCCAGATTGTATTAGGACCTTCTTTGCCCATGAGTCAGAAAAGGAAAACTCACTTATGAATCATGATCTACAGAACTTAATTAGATAAGAAAATATCCTACCCTTTGTACTATGTCATGCATAACAAAATAATATGGAAATGTTTGTAAATCCTATGCACTAAGTTTACTGAATTTAATGTTTATAGTTGAAAGAATGGGTTTCTGAGCAGATATCTTCAATATTTTGGGATTGAAGGGCAGGAAACAGAAAGGGGCCTTATAAAGGGCCTATCTGGTGCCATTGGAGGTCAAGGTACTTTATATGCTTTCTCACTTAATTTTTACAACTCATAAAAGTTAGTAACATTACTTTAGATAGGCTATATGTTAAATCTGCCCTGCCCAATCCAGTCGTCAATAGCCTCATGTCACTACTGAGTATTTCAAATATGATTAGGCCACATCGAAATGTGTTACAAGGGCACAAATATACACTGGATTTTTAAAAGTATGTATGAAAAAGAAATGTAGAATATCCATTGATAATTTTATATTGATTATACGTTGAAATGCTTTGGAAATAAAGGCCAAGTAAAATATATGATTAAAATTAATTTTACCTCTTTCTTTTGTTGGTGTTGTTTAATTGTAACGTGGCCTGGGTTCAAGTCTTCAGTTACTCCTAGCACCTTAGTCTCGTGGTCTCTGAGTCTGGGAGGCCATAGACCAGGGAGACTCAGAGAATCATCTCTACCACTTAGGAGTTGCTTCCCTGTAAGTTACCTAACTTCTCTAGCCCTTCTTTTCTCATCTGTAAAAGGGCTTAATCATAAATATGTTGCAAGATTTCCATGAAAATCAAATAAAATGATATATGTAAAGCAGTTATCACCATGCCTGAAATACAGTAGTCATTCAGCAAATTTCGATTATTATGAGTACGTGTCAAAAGACGTGGTTGAATTAAATGTTGGCTAATGGCTCTTTAAATCTACTCTTAAATATTTGTAGGCTTTTAGCAGGAATACAATTGTTCAAAAACAAATTGTGGATATAGAGGAAGTTTTTCAACAATTGCTGGCTGCCCTGGAGATGTTTTTACCTGCACAGAGCCAAAATATTCTCTGGCATCATTTCAGACCATTTGGATAGAAAGAGGACATCTCAACTCAGATTGAGTTCCATCTGCTCCTGGTCCCGTGTCTGGACCCTGCCACTTGCTATAGGGGCCACCTGCATCCAATCCCAGGGATAAGAATCTTCCACCAGCTGTTTCACTGACCACACCACACAGTCCACAGAAGCCCTTGACATCCCCTTCCCTTGGCAATACCACACGCGGCTAAATCTTCTGATACTACACTCAAAAGCTCAGCCAAAAAAAAATCTGCTCATTTAAGTAAAACTAAAAAGAGGGCATCTTGTGTTCCCGTTAACCTCTCATTAGCTTCCTATGGTTCTCAGAAATCAATCTAAAATATTTAACACGGTCTGCATGACCTGACATGGCCTGGTCCTTACCTGCCTCATCAGCTCTTCTCATCTCCCTCCCTCCTTACTGTCTACAGGCAAGCTGGTCTCCGTTCAGTCTCCAATATGCTCAGGTCTTTCCTGCCCTGGAGGTTTTGCATACGTGTTTCCTCTTGCCACATACTTTGCCTGCCTGACTCCTACTTACCTGTCAGATTTCTGCTTATATGTCACTGCTGCAGAAAGATTTTCTTTCTTATTCCAACCTGATTTTTTCCTTTAAGCTCCTTATGGGTCTCATCAAATTTTACTCTCTTTCTCTCCCAAGATCATGACTCTTATTCTTTGCCGCATCTCCTGACCTGGCACAGAACACAGATGCAACAATATGTGCGGAGTTGATGCATAAGTAGATGATAAACATTGGCTGTCCAAAGTGGGATGCAATCCTTGTCTACCTTTCTACCACTGTTTTCTAATGCCTTCTATTCCCTATTCCAGACCCTCACCTCAGGTCTTTGATGATTCTTCATCGGGCCCGGTACTCACCCAACAGATTAAAATGGATGAATTTTTCTATTCTGATAATGTAGCTGATGGACAAGTCACATCAGAGTTTCTCCATGTTCAAGTGTACTGTAAATAACAATGACAGTAATTCAGAGTTTAGAATTTTGTGAATGTGCCAGGTAATGTACAATGAGCATGATATACATACCTTACTTATCCTTCACGTCAGTCTTACAGGATAGGAAGTTCAGCTGTTCTTATTTTGCAGGTGAGTAAACTAGGAACTAGATTAGGCAATGAGGCAATGCTGAGGCCACCCAGCAGATAATCACAGATGGGAGAGTTGAAACAAATCCAGTCTGATTCCAACACTCATGCACCTAGTCTCTGGAGTCCTCTGTCTTTCTTAGCCGTAGGCACCAGCTTTACCAGTGAATTGTTTTCTGACTTTAGCTTCACCCTGCTTTGCTCTTTTCTTTCTTTCTTTCTTTCTTTTTTTCTTTCTTCCTGGTGTGTGTGTGTGTGTGTGTGTGTGTGTGTGTGTGTGTGTGTGTGGTACTGGGGATTAAACTCAGGGCCATTCTACCTCTGAGCTCTACATCCAGGCCTATTTTATTTATTTATTTATTTATTTATTTATTTATTTATTTATTTATTTATTTATTTAATTTTATTTTGAGACAAGGTCTCACTAAATTGCTGAGTGTCTCTTTAAGTTGCCGAGACTGACATGGGACCTGCGATTCTCCTGTCTCAGCTTCCCAGGTACCGGGATTACAGGCAGGTGTGTGCCACCATGCCTGACTTGTTCTTTTCTTAAGGAGCAATTTCTTCCTGGCAATTTCCAAAAACAACCCCAAATTCTTTACAAAAGTTATTATCTCCTCGCCACTCTGATATCATGGATTGACCAGAGTTTTCTCTCTGGTTCTCACATCCAGCTTTTCTTTACCAGATTTCTATAATTCATTCATGCGTATTCTCTCTCTCTCTCTCTCTCTCTCTCTCTCTCTCTCTCTCTCTCTCTCTCTCTCTCAACATTAGGACTCTTGTATTTAAGTGGGGAGGGTGAAAAGAGAAGAGAAAGAGAAAAGGAAAAGCTTGTTTATCCAGTCCCTTTTATGTGATACCCATTGTTCTAAGTGTCTCACATACATCATCTCATCCAAATGACTAATAACCCATTAAGTGACTAATGGTATTCCTTTAATATACAAGATAATACTGAGCTCCAGAAAAGTCAAATAATCTGCCTTAGATCACACAGCAACTATTCAGTAGACCAAAAATTTCATAGATATTTTAGTTTAATTCCAAAGTCATGCTTTTTTCCTTTATGCGTGTTCTACTTATAATCCCAATCCTTGCTGGTTTGGCTACTCAGCCTTCTCCCATGAAGTTCCCTTACTTTCCCCACCTCTTAGGTAGAATCTCCCAACAGACTTCTCCATCTGGACCCATCCTTCACCCCCCCCCCAGATAATTTTAGCTCCCCCTTTCTGTTCTTGAACCATGGTTTGCTCCACATAAAATTATGTTTAGATGTAGTTTCTCCTATTTACATTTGCAGAGCAACCACATTTGCATATCTCTTTCCCACAGCCACATTTCTCAGAATGTTAACCAAGGCAAAAGTCCCGAGCACAGGGCAAAGGAGCACTTTATTTAGGAGCTGGTCTTGTTCAAATGCAAATGCCTTGTCACGTATCATCACAGTTAGCAGCAAGTAGGACCTTAAGGGAATGGGACACAGGACAGACTAGCTTTGATGGGATAAGTGGAAACCATGTCCCTATGAGGCCTGGTTTGTGAGAGGCAGCTAATGGATGGGTGGGAAACAGCTGGAGGGGAGGTGGGATGGAAATAGCCAAGGGGCTTTAGGAGCCCTGGATACTGCAGGACAGGATGGAGCCAAATGAGGTGGTGAGCATATTGTTTGAGAAAATACTGAACTTCAAATTTTTATTCAGTGTGATTCTGAAATACTATCATCATTAACTTATCTTTAAAAAATAGAGTTTTGGAACTCTATAATTGAAATGGGATTCTTATAAGAAATGTCATTGATCACAGAGGACCCAGGTCACTCTCTGAATCTAATATCCTCTATATAGACAGAGGATATCTATGAAATATCATGGATCTACCACAGTCAGACATAATTGCTTGGGATGTTCACACTGTTTAGGCCTGGCATTTTGTATGCTGGGTAGGCCAACATACAAAAGGGCTCTGCTCATATTAGTGAGGATTCCAAGGAAGATCTTATTTGTGGGTTGTGCATCCTCTGAGCAAATGCCAGCTTTCAAGATGTTTCTCCAGGGAGTCACCAGATTGTCCCTGTCTTGGATAAGGCCTGTGAGCTTTAAGTTATAAACAAGACAATCCAATTTACTTGTAAGTGTCATGATTTGCATTTAGGTGCAATTGCTGTGCTTGAATGACAAATGCAGGAGAGGTTTATAGAGACACAATCTGAGCACGGGAGGGTTATATGGGCCTCTGCGGCCCAGGCATGAATGCCTGGCAGCTCTTGATAAGAGCTGTGACTATATCCAGTTCATAGTCCCCCTGAAAGGAACCCTCTGGCCCTCTTCCTAGAACTGCCTTTTGTAAGAAGGCTCACTGTGGTCTGAGCCATTGCTATTGATACTCGTGGAAGCTATGGCCGGATTCCTTCACCTATAGGTGCAGTCATCCCTTCTGCCACATGTTTGCCAGACACCATCCACCACAGCTCCCTGCTCTGCAGAATGGCCTTCAACTAAACAGGAGCCTCCCACCACCTACAGAGGTACAGAGAGACAGAGCCTTATCTCAAGGGGGATCATGTTCCGGGTTGTCATTTGTGCTCTGTAGCTTCCCATGGGATTTGACAGAAGCTCGTTCCAGAAGAGAACATATCCTTGTTTAGTACTTTCCTCCTGCCCCATCCTGCTTCACTCTCTGCCCTTCCCCCAAGATCAAGCCTCTAAAAATCATATGAACAAGAACATGCATCTGAGGTTTTGATTTTAGGGAACAGCCTGGTAGAATTGTTCTCTTGCCCTGGACTTGGCAAAGTTGTTCTCGACCTTGAGCCTAGGCAACATTCAATACCTCCCCAGCCCCCCTCAGCCCTCCCATTTCCTGTGAGCAGAATGGTGTGACCTGTCCTCTGCCTCGGGCAAGGAAACCAACTGAAGACTCCAGAGAAGTCTAACTTTTCTTTGACTCCATCATGTCTGTGCTTTCTGTTGTACAAACTCAGCCTGCTTGTGAGTTCACCTTCAGTATTCAGAAATGAGTCTTTAACCTGACTCAGCTGCTGCAGTGTTCCATGCTGCTGGAGTCAGGGGGAATCTGCAGAGAAGAGTCCTCAGGTGTGCATGGGACAGAGGTCTACCTGAGGCTGCAGTATTCATACCCATCACTTACTACCCTGATATCTCCCTGAATGATCTCTTCCTTAGAGCTGCAGTGAGGAGGGCAGTGAATTGCTCCTTTCCACCAACAGATTTCCCTCTGGTGATTCGACTATTAACCAGGAGATTAAAACAGGGTTGGGCAGAAAATTGAGACTAGAGAATCCTTCTTCAGGCATCCAGTTACTAATGTTCTGGATCTCCAGGAAGTAACATCCCTTGCTCAGCCTCTCAAGTTCAGGAGAAAGATG
Source organism: Graphiurus murinus (assembly GCA_004027655.1). Taxonomy (NCBI): domain Eukaryota; kingdom Metazoa; phylum Chordata; class Mammalia; order Rodentia; family Gliridae; genus Graphiurus; species Graphiurus murinus. The sequence goes on along the minus strand of PVLC010002705.1, from coordinate 55,591 downwards.
ACTCCGAAAACAGACAGATGGAGATCAAAAGACAGCTCCATCTTTGATCAGCTGCACAGAAAACAATGCCTTGCCCCAAAATGATCTGCTAATACCTCATCCCCAAACCATACGACTTGCAGACCCAGGCCTCCTGTGAAGTTCCCACTCAGTGGAGAGCAGAAAGGAATAAACTCTCATCATGAGTGGCAGGTAAATAGAGGAAAGACTGAGCCCAGCCTTCACCCAAATTCTTCACTCAGTTTCTCACCCACATTTACCAAGGAAAGAAATCACTGCTGCTCCCCTGGGAAGGAGAGAGGGATGGATGAGGAAAATGTTACTCCATTATCTGTTTTGAATCTTTTCAATCACTACTAAAGTTTCTGGAGAGGGGGACATTTGGCCAGAATTTAGTATAACCATTATTTAGTGGGCAAGACCAGGAACAAAGGATGCTAAGCATCCTGCAGTGTGAGGGACAGTGCCATGCAACTGAGATCGGTGTCACCCTAAGTGCCAATCTCACCCTCTCAAGAAACAGAAGATCCTCTCTGTGGAACACAAGGTAAGGTACACGGAGGCTCTCCACACTCAAGCACACTCATTATTGATCACCTATAGACTGCAAAGCACAAAACACTCAGCAAAGTTAATCAGGGCAGAGGCCAGGCCAGCTTTATAACCTTCAAAAACCCCAGGGGACACAGGTCTCCATAGAGTAAGGAATTGTTCCATGCATTGCACTGAGCTCCTAGCTCCAAAATCAGATCAGTAGTCAGGTTGCACATGGCGTCTCTTAAGAGGAGCATAATATAGAGGAGGCAGGTTGGCCAGCGGCGGGTCATCTCTGCTGAAAGCTGCCGTTACCTACCTGGGAGTCTCCTTTCCTTTCTTCCTCCCCTTTTCTCTTTCCTTTTTCTCGAGGACTGTGGTTCTTCTCTGTAAGGTTAATTACTTGCTTGTCATTGTACCCAGGACTCTCTCTCTGTCAGCTCCCTCCGCTTAAGGACTAAAGATGTCAAAAGGAGAATTTCTACTAATGGTAGACTCACATACCCACCCACTTGCTCCTTCCCATTCTTCAAAAAAGGATATTTTTTCCCTTGCCATTGTCCTTGAGGGACCGAGGGCTGCAAGCAAGTCTTCCCAGAAACCACTGCTTGCCCATCTCATTCTACACACATTACGTGTCTGGCTGTATGTACCCGGATATAAATGTGTCTTATAGGAGTCTGAAGTGCAGAATTGATGAGTCTGATCAGCAAACTGCTCAAATAAACATGCTTATTACTGAAGCCCCGAGAAGGAGGCAGCAACATGCAGAGAGCTCACGCACATCATTTTCACCTTCATTTCCTAATCTTATCTACTTTTATTTCATGCTACATGAAAAATGGCTGGGGAACTACTTGCTATTTTTGATGAGTTTTCTCTGTGAGTATCCTTCCCCCACCTGCTGCTTCAATGAGACTGACACCAGTGGTTTTAGAAGTCAGAGCCAGGTCCAATCCATTCACACCAGGCCAGCCAGCCAGAAAGGCAACACCACCTGCAGCCCAGGAGAAATGGGGGTTCCGGCTCCTCGTGCAAATAAGACACAGACACTCAAGAGATCAGCCAGCAAGCCCAGCTGAAATAGACATGCTCAGCCTTTCCCAGCATCTTAGTGGTGGAATGAGATACTGGCAAATGAAAGTTTTCAGATACAAATAATTTTGAAAACCTTTTGGTTTTGGATTTTATTTGTATAACAACTTTATTTTTATTTATTTATGTATTTATTTTTATTGGCGCATAGTAATCATACATCTTGATGACGTTCAGGGTGGTAGAGGCACACAGCACTCATTGAGCCCTCTCCCAGTTCCCACCCTATTCTCTCCCCCTCTCCTCCTTCCCGTGCTCAGGCAGTGATGGATAAGTTTGTGTATGTTCATCATGTCCATTGAGATATTTCCCTCTTCCCCCCGCCCATCTCCCTCAATTAGGTCACCTTCTTCACTCATCTAAGGTTTCTCCTTTGTCTGGAGTTCCTCCTAGGTCCCATTTTCTCCCTAGCTTCTGCATATTAGGGACAACATCCAACTTTTCACTTTTTGCAACTAATTTACTTAGCATAATGTTCTCTAGTTCCATCCACTTCCCTGCAAATGGCATAATTTTGTTCTTTAAGGCTGAGTAAAATTACACTGTATACATATCCCATAGTTTTGTAATCCATTCATCTATTGATGGACATCTCAGCTGGTTCCATAGTTTGGCGATTTTGAATTAACAACTTTAGAGAGCCTTCCTCAAATGGTCCTCTATTTTAGGCTTTCTTATTCCACTATATATATATATATATTTCATAATATCAGGCACTCAGTCTTACCCTACAAATGTTGGCCAAGCATCTTAAGATCATCTGCTACTCAAGAAAGATTGTGTAGATATTTCGTAAAAAGCCCTAATAATCTTCAGAGTGACATCTAATTACTACTGACCACTTAAATCGGCCTGTAAGTGTTCTGAGCTTTTTAGAGACATTAACTCATTGAATTGGGAGGATGTCCACTATGGAGATGAAGAAATTGGGGCAAAAGAGTGGATTTATAATGTGCTAGAAAGTGGAAGAGCAAGGATTCAAACTCAGGCAGAGTGGCTCTGGAACTCTAATACTTAAGCGCAATGTTGTGCCACTCCTTACACTTAAATCCATTATATCAATGCAGTCAGATAACACCAGGGCACCGCTAACGCCAGTAGGCCCACTATCCCTATTACAAGTGCCTGTGTAAGTGGGCAGGTGGCTTCTATGTACAAACCCCTCAAGGTGCAATGAGGTCTGTGGTTGCAGATTGTGAAAGAAACCTACAGTTGTTTTTTCTTTTCTTTATTTTTTAAATCATTTTGTTTAAAAAAAAAAAAACATATCCTTAGGCCTAATCCTGCCAGCTGGCTGCCAATATGGAAGGCCTGGTTGTAGTCCAACATTTTACAGACAGTGAAACTATAGCCCTTTGAGAGAGAGTGGTTTGCACAAGGTCACACATACATAGTGGAAAAAGCAGGATTAGAATGCAGGGTTCATTTTTTTAGAATGCACTTTTTTTCTTTTTTTGCCTATTCCACACCAAAATCATTCTCCACTCTCTGCCTCCCCATCATTTTTCCTGCCCTGCAGTTCCCATCTCTCTCATACAAAAGCAGTAAAGCTTTTATTCTATTTGCAAAGTAAATAGAGCTGAGATACAGATTATTCTCAAGCATTGAAGCTTTTATCCAATATAAACAGAATCAGGGTAACTGGTTCCTTTCAATATACACACACAAACACACACACACACACACACACACACACACACACACACACACACATACACACATGCTCTGTGCCATTATTAACATAATTAGCAGAAGGGGAATAGAACTCAGGCATCTTGGCCAAACTGGGAACCATTATATACATCCAATGAAAGTGGAGAGATGGTCTAGCATCTCTTCCTGCCTTTCTTCTTCCCACTCACCCTGAAGCTGAAATAGAGACTGGCTTGTTGTGCATAAGGTATATCACAGACAGAAAAGCTGGAGACTGGGAGCCAGGACCTATAGGCTGTCTCATAACTTCCCTGAGGCTTGTTTTACTTATTTACAGGGATATGAAGACTTACTGGATTAATACAAAATAAAGATCTAAAATATGGTACATTATCAGTGTCTCTATTCTCTGCCTCTGAGAGATCCCAGACTAATCCCAGAGAACATACACAGGAGCATTCACACAAACTCTTATATATCCATACCTATAAAAATTAATACACATAGTTGGGAAGTTATGTGTTTATGGTGATAGAACTGTCATTATTCCAAAGACTCATCTTTTAAAAGAATTAAATCACCACTGATACTGATGTTAGAATCTCTAGTAAATTCAACTTAACTTTAAGGGTAGCAAATCTTCATTTTCTGGTGGGTTTATTTGATCTTGGGTAACAACCAAAGCTGTTCAAAGCTCTGGAGAACAAAGCTGGGAAACAACCTCCCCAGGACACTAGTATGAAGTATGGGCATCATACCCCAAATGGATCACGACTAGATGTCTGCCATTTACTTTTTTACTAGTGTAGTCAAAAAGCATTCAAGATTCTGAGCCAGAAGTCTGGATTGATTCTCTGTTCAGATATTTAGTAGTCTTGTGGCTATAGGTCAGTCTATAACCTCTCTTAGTCTCAATTTTCTCATCTGTAGAATGGGAATGACAGCAATCCTGTCAGAGGATTTTTTTATGAAAATCAAAAGATCATATATGTGAGAGGGTTCTCAAGACTACAAATTCTAAATGTCAGGTTTAAAGGGGATTTTCTGTAAAAGATGTAAAATAATTAGCAAATTAAATATGAAAGTAGTTCCTATAAAGGATCTTAAAAGTCATTGATCAATGGGGGCAAGAATAATAACATAGTTGTAGAGCTCCCAGGTAGACAAATTTAAATGTCCATACTCATATCTATGCATTTCATTCACCCATTCATTGATTCAATAAATGTTCATTGAGTACCTAGAAGTGCCAAACCCTATCAGACTCAAGGAATATCAAGTAAAATGCAGTAGTTCCATTCCTTTAAAAGCTTAAAATGAATTGTGATTAAATGTCTGCCATTTACTTTTCATTTATCTCATTACTTTATAGTTAGATCTGGTCTAAACAAATGACAACAGCAAAGAAACTTTAGAAGACGCTGAAGCTAAAAGCCTCCAAAATATCTAAAGAATGCTTTAAAAATAAGAGGTGCTGTAATCGTGTGTGTCAAAAACAAGAATGCACTAGTGAGAGAGAGAACATGGACCACAGTGATGGCAGACTAAAGCACACAGGGGACACTTTCCAGAAGGAAACAAAGGCAGGACCAGGTTGGGAGTGTCCCCCATAGGTCAAGAGCTCCTACACACACACACCAAGAGACATCCACCTACATTTCTGTTTCCTAGTGCTATAATCCAGCTGAGTACGGGCAATGGCCATTTTCTTTTTCTTTTCTTTTCTTTTCTTTTCTTCTTTGAGTACTAGGAATTGAACCCAGGAGCATTCTATCACCGAACTACACCCCCAGCTCCCCTTTTCTGTGGTAGTGGGGGTTGAACCCAGGGCATTCTACCTCTAAGCTACACCCCCAGCCTATTTTTATTCTTTATTTTGAAACATCATTCACTAAGTTGTAGAAGGCCTCTCTAAGTAGCTGAGGCTGGCTACAAACCTGAGATTCTCCTGTCCCAGCCTCCTAAGTACTGGGATTACAAGCATGTGCCACCTTGCCTGGCTTATTTTTTATTTTGAAACAGGGTCTCACTAAGTTGCTGAGGGCCTCACTAAATTACTGAGGTTGGCCTCAAATCTGCAATCCTCCTGTCTCAGCCTCCCAAGTACTGGGATTATAGGCATGTGCCACTGGGCCAAGCTAGGAAATGGCCATTTTCAAGAGAAATACTATACCATGGAGAGGAACCACCATTGTTCAACTCTCACCTTAGACCCAGGCTGACTTTATTTGAGATTTTTCACCATCATGAACAGTGACTTGCTTTAGCAGGTCTACTGTGTTATCTCCGTCATGTCACTTTCCCTCACTGAACCAGTCTCCTCATCTATAAAAGTAAGGTCTTGAGCCACATGACCACTAAGGCCATTTCAGTTCTAAGTTTCTGTAGTCCTCTGCCATATAAAGGTGACACACTAGTAGACCGAAGGAGTTAATTCATCTTGCAGAATATTTCAAACCTTTCATCAGCATAGGTGAGGCATGAATATAGGAAGAATCACTCCCACCCCCTCCCAAGAAGACAAAGCCACCCATCATTTGCCTTTAATCTGTTTTCTTAATTTTCTTCCTAAGGAAAGTCACAGCTCCAATCAGCCCTCTAATCAATGGCTGCACTACTCCTGCACAAATGAGCTAGATTTATTAAAGGAGTCCTCTCTTCGATGGAAATGGGCTCCCTGCTGGGGCTGCAAATACAGGCGAAGATTGACTGCTCCCAGAATAGGTAAAGATGTAAAGAAAATGAGAGCGGGCAAGTGATGGGATGGAGGGTGCCCAAGGACTCAGAATGACCACCCACCGCTACGTCCAGGAATAGATGGTACTAGTGGCCTCCTGGATATTAACATCTCCTTCGTGCTGATCGTGGGCATGGTAACCAACAATGACTGTCCACCAAGGATCTTTTGTCATCTCCCTGTGCAACCTGAGAAGAGAAAGTCAACCAAAAACAGACTAAAGGAGACTCTTACATGTGGACAACATCACAGAAGCCAAGAATTAAAGACTGGCTGTCCAAGCTGGAATGAACCTTGAAGATACTGTACAGCTATGATTTGAAGGAATGTCCCATGAAAGGACCCCAGTGTTTCTGACTAGTGGTCAGAAGCAGAGGAAATTAATATTTCAAAGCTGTAAGAAGTTATTTATATTAGATAAAATTAATTATTTACATATTTATAATTGGGGACTGAGAGCTCCTTGATGACAAGGGAGTCAACATTATGTTAAACTGTTAGTTATGTCCAGAAGAAGCCAGGGAAGATCCTTTGGACCAGGAAAACTTAAACTGTTCTATTAAATAAAGTCAATCTCCCTTCAATGTGGGAAAATTTCTGAAATTGCTAGTATATTTCCTGGGAAGAAAATAGGGGAATTGATTTTGTGTTTGTTTCTCCCTTGAAAACTCAGAAAAGTCTCAAAATCAGGAGCTTCAATATAGAATATTAAAAAAAAGGCAGGTATCTGGCCCTAGAGTACCTGGAAAAGAGTCCAGTTCTAGAAATAACAGAGGCCAAGTTGCCCAGTATTCTGTTTTTAAATTTTGTATTCTCAGTTATAATTTTCTTCTGTTTCCCTCATACCTTAGTTTGCTCAGCATGTTAGCCTGAAAAAGACTAGTCTGGAGAAACAAACCAGTTGTAAGATGGGGAGGAGGATCAAATGTCTGAGCAAAGTGGGTGTGAAGATGAGTTGATCAACCAGATTGGATTTGTCGTCCACAAATGGCATGCCCAAAGACAGACCACACACACACACACACACACACACACACACACACACACACACACGGAGTAGAAAGGAAAACCTGGAAAAGATTTCACTTTCCACAGGTGGAAAAAGGGGCTGATATTGATTTGGGGTAATAAAGGAAAGGCTGGAGAACCCCCAAAGGCTGGAGAACTAAGAGTCATATGGCTTATTTTCTTTTCTTTTTTTTTTTTCTTTTGTACTGGGGATTAAACCCAGAGTCATTCTACCTCTGAGCTATACCCCCCTCTATTTTTTTTTTATTTTATTTTATTTATTTATTTATTGTGGTACTGGGGATTAAACTCAGGGACATTCTACCTCCGAGCTATGCCCCCAGCCCTATTTTTTATTCTTTATTTTGAAACAGGGTCTCACTAAGTTGCAGAGGACCTCACTAGGTAACTGAGGCTGGCCTCGAACCCGGATCCTCCGGTCTCAGCTTCCCAAATGCTGGGATTACAAGCATGTGCCACCACGCCCGGCTCACACCTCCTCCCCCCATTTTATCTTTTATTTTGAAACAGGGTCTAGCTAGGTTGATGAAGGCCTCACTAAATTGCTGACGCTGGCCTAGAACATGCAATCCTTCTATCTCAGTCCCCCAAGTACTGGAATTACAGGCATGCTCCACTGTGCCCAGCTGTCACCTGGTTTTTATAAGAGACAACATCCAGAGGGAGGGAAGCATTAGGTTAACATAGGTTAAATAGAATTAACTTGCCCAGGTTAACATAGTTAGTGATGGAGCTGAACAATTCAATTCTCAATCTTGAGCTCTTTGTAACCCTTGTTTCAAACACACACTCCCACTTTACAAAGTCCAGCCAAGCTTTAGGTTCCTAGTGCTCAGCACCCTGAGACAGGGTGTAAGAAGGGCAGAGAGAGAGAGTTCATGCAGTAATTAGAAGAAAAGTACTTTGCAGAGTTGTTCTTGTCACTCACCCTTTGCTTGATAGGGTTGTGGTTTTTTAATCTGGAAGCTTGTTGGCATTGAAAAGCACCTTAGCGATCAGTCAATTCCCTCATTTTACTGATGAGAAAAACTGTCCGGATAGAGCAAGAAACTCGCCTGAAACTACTAACATCTATCCATCAAAGGTCATTTGGAAGAAGGGCACACAAGCAGCGAAGACAACATGTGGAAGGAAAATAAGGAAGAGGAATCACCCCCAGGAAACCAGGAGCTCCAGACATGGCTAGGAATGGGTTTTGGATTAGCTCTTGAATGTCTTCCCATCCTCGCTTCTCAGCAAAGCTTCTTAACAGTGTCAGCTCTCTTACTCTTTCTTTCCTTGAACCTCTAAATTAGTGAGAAAACATCAGCTGGACAATGTGGCACATGCTTGTAATCTCATTACTTAGGAGGCTGAGACAGGAGGATCTCAGATTTGAGGAAAGCTCCAGCAGTGTAGCAAGACTCTCAGCAATCTAGAGCGACCCTGTTTCAAAATACAAAAATAAAAAGATCTGAGTGTGTAGCTTGGAAGTAGAATGCCCTTGGGTTCAATCCTGGTACCACGATAGATAGATAGATAGATGGATGATAGATAGATAGATATATAAATAGATAGATAGATAGATAGATAGATAGATAGATAGATAGATAGATAGAGGTTGGGGGACTGGCTCAGAGGTAGAATGCCCCTGGGTTGGATTCCTAGTACAAGAAAAAAAGTGAGAAAATATCTTGCTAGTCTTGATTTAATTTTATCATATACCATCCTACTTTACCTGTCTAAGTCCCTCTCACTTCCCCCAAACTCCCAGTTCCTTCAGGGTAGGAACTGGATTCTAGCGAGTTCACCAAGTCATAAGTTTTTCTTTACTAAGGCACTTGGCAGGATTGGTAATAAGCAATTCATGTTCAATAAATACTTGCTTGTTGATTAATCTTTGAGAAAACTATAAAACCTCTCATGGTACAAATCCTTAAATCATAAAGGGAAAAAAGTTAAAGAGAGAGAATTTAACTTGGTTTTCTAATCTGAAAAGTGGAGAGTGAAAGAGTCAGGGATGTCTTGCCACCGTTCCTTCTTGTCTGAGACATGTCATCCTGTGACCAAGCTTTAGCCACTGTATTGATGTACCATGATGGGACAGTGTACTCTCCGAGCTTGCTTTCTTCTTTCTCCTGACGTCTCCTCCTCTCTCATCCACCCACAAGCTTACAAAAGGTCAGCTATCCAGCAGTGGCTCAGGAGGTGACCAAGGCCTTCAAGGATTCCAACAGTGATGAAACTTGCCAGAGGCTACTGTCATTATATATGGTTATATGGAAACCCTGAGTCTGCAAGTGAGGAACAAGGATTCCAAGTGCCTTTGCTGTCCTGGATTTGCCTTCTTGGTATGGGGAACAGGCAGAGGCTGGACTAGCCTAGCGTAGGTGGCAGTCTCAACTGGAAAACATCTCTCGGGCAGGAGGGACATGTATAAAGGTGTCAGTTACTCTCTCTTTGCAACACTCCTTCCCCAAATTTACCAGCTAATTTCCCTCTTTATGTCTGTGCATTATTAAAATTTTTATTCATAATGTAAAATGTCACCCTGAAGTCCTAAGTAACTATAAGAGCTCTGAAACCATTTGGGGAAAGCTTAGGTTTTAAGCTGTCTCCTTTCTCCATTTCAAAACACTCTGAATGGAGGGGGGAGGGGAAGGGCCCACTCAGACAGCCTACTTCATCAGCCTGGGAGATAGTGACAAAAGATTGCAGAGGAGCAAGTATGTTCCTGCTTAAAGTACCCATTACAAAGCCTTTCGCTTGGCATTATGCAGCCACTTAACCTTTTCCACTTGAAAAGCAGATTCCGGATTTCTTTTTTGTCAAGCCAGGGTACAGCTTCGTATCCTTACCGAGAAGGAAACACATCCAGCATCCATCCTTTCATTCTGACAAATCTGGGCAGAGCCAAAGACAGATTCCTCCCCAGTCCCCATCCCCTGACCTTCACTCCTGAAAGTCACTTGTTTTCAAGGTGAACAAGTCTTGTCTTGGAAGCAATTAAATATGCATACCACCGTGACCGGACTGCTCTTGAAAAGATGTGCAAGGGGAGTACCAAGAAAGAGGAAGCATTTCAAGATGAATTATTGATCAAGATGGCTCTCACACGCACACACATGTACAAGGGTCTGGCGTTCTCTGCCATGGCGAGATTGCATCTTGTGCAGTCTTCACAGGGTTAAGAAAGATAACCTCTTTGCTCTAAACTCTATTCATTTGGTGGATGGGAAATGTGTTTACATCTCTGTGTATCTCCTTTTGTTTAGTTTCCCAAGAAAGCCTGAATCAGCAGATTTCAGAAGAAAGCTAAAACATCTGACAGGCTTAGAGAAATGATGTGTGCCACACACATACAAAAAAATTAATTGAAAAAAAAAAAAAACCACTTTTCACTTATATAGCAGATTTTGTCCCAGTCTCTAACAGGTCATGGATATTAATAAAATATTGTCATGTACCACTTGTCAACTTGATTTTATTAACTCCAGTAGAAGTATTACTGTTAGAGGTAGGGAAACTGAGGCAGTGTGGGAGGACTGAGAAGATAGCCAGTGAGATAGTTGAAGGAAATTTCACCTCTACATGGACCACTCCAATCCTGTTCCTCTCATGAGGACTCCATGGAAATGTCAAATGAGATAGTTCCCAATAACTCTGGTACCCTCACCCTCACTAGGCGCTGCTTCCTGCCTGCCTAGCTGACTATGCTGTCTCCCTAGATGATTTAGTTATCTATGGCTGTGTAACACATTAGCACAAACTTAGAAACTTACAGCAACACATTCATTGTCTCACAGTTTTTGTGGAGCAGGAATCTAAGTGTGTCTTAGCTGAATTCTCTACTTAGGGTCAATCTTACCAAACTAGGATCAAGGTGCCTTCCAGGGCTGGGTTATCACCTGGATCTCAACAAGGAAGGATCTGCATCCCTGTTCACATGGTTTGGAAGGATTCGGTTCCTTGCAACTTCTTCGAGCTGGCTGTCAGCTGTCGTTCCTAAAGGTCATCCTTAATTCGGTGCCACATGGGCTCCAGCAGCATGGTCACTTACTTCACCAAGCCAACTAAGGAATGATAGAGTTTAACACCAGGGCAGAGTCTTATGTACCATAGCATTCAGGTGCTATGTGACTTGGGACTACTAAAGGGATGTCTCATCACTTTTGCTGTGCTCTGTTGATTAGAAGCAAATAGCAGGTCTTGCCTAGACTCAAAGGTAGGGAATTACGTAAGGATATTAATTCCAGGAGGCAGAGGAAATGGGAGCCATACACAGGAATTTGAGAGCAGAAATTCCCTTTTTTTTTTTAATTTTTATTTTTTTGTACTAGAGATGGAACCCAGGAGCATTCTGCCTCTGACCAAACTCCCAGCCCTGTTTAATTTTTCTTTTGAAACAGGACCTCTTTAAGTTGCTAAGGCTGTCCTCAAACCTGCGATCCTCCTATCTCAGCCTCCCAAGTACTGAGATCACAGGTGTGTTCTGGTAGGCTTTTGCTATGGTTTGGGTTTGGAATGTCACCCTAAAGGCCTGTGTGTTGAAGGCATGTTCCCAATGCAGCAGTATTCAGAGGTGAAATAATTGAATCAGGGCTCTAATCTAATCAGTGGATAAATCCACCAGACAATTATTCATTCGAATGAACTTACTGGGTGGTAGCTTAGGCAGGTGGGGCATGGCTAACTGAGGTAGATCATGGGGGTATGGCCTTGGGGACTATATCTGTCCCTGCTCACTTCCTATCTCTTTGTTTTCTGGCTGCCGTGAAATGATTGCTGTCCTCTGCCACACACAATGCCATCATGATATCTGCCTCAGAGTTGGCCAACTATCAACTGTACCTCTGAATCTATGAGCCAAATAATTTTTTTTTCCTCCTGTGGTTCATGTCAGGCATTTTGGTCAAGGTAATAGAACAGTGTACTAAAACAGTTTTTGAGGAGGCAAGGTAAAGATTACTCCAGATTATTTGACATTATCTATGTTGCAGAAAACATAAAAATTCAGAAGAACACGGAATGGAATGCATACCAAGTAACTGTTTAATAAAGATCTCAAGGAAGCCTAAATAGCTTAATTCATTAAGTGAGACCTATAGAATATACTCAGCTAGCAACCAGAGTACTACGACCTTCACGTCCACCTTCACGTCCCGTTTTCTTAGTTTTAGGGAAAAGGATACACAAGAGAAGTTTGATTTGATTCAGTGAAGATTTAGTGAATGTCTACTTTTTGCTCCACCATCCAAAAAGCTGGGAATAAGACATGGACACTTACAGACTGGTGAAGTGCTTCTCAGCCTGGTTTTCAACTGGGTCAGAGTCAAGTTAAATTCTCTGACTGTAGAATCGAATAACTTGCATTTTAACAAGAAGCCAGGGAGAAACTCTTAACACTGAAGTGTGATAAATATAAATGAAGCTGGGTGTGGTGGTATATACCTGTAATCTCAGTATTTGAGAGGCTGAGACAGGAGAATCAAAGATTCAAGGTCAGCCTCAGCAACTTAGGGAGACTATGTTTCAAAATAAGAAATAAAATAAAAAGGGCTGGAGGTGCAGCTCAGAGATAGAATGACCCTGGTTTCAATCCCCATTGCCAAAAATGAAAGGGGAGAGAGGGAGGGAGGGAGGAAGGGAGGGAGAGAGAGAGAGAGAAGAAGAAGAAGAAGAAGAAGAGGAGGAGGAGGAGGAGGAGGAGGAGGAGGAGGAGGAGGAAGGGAAGATAAGGGAAGGGAAGGGAGAGATTGATTGGGAAATTTAAAATACATACAATTCAACTGGGGTCATGTTAGAAAAAAGATCCTGAGTCAGTATCTCTGGAGGAGAGCCTGAGGTTCTGAGTCTCTAACCACACTTCTGGTTGGTGCTACTACTGCTAATCCTTGAAGCATATAGCAAATAGCAAGTGTTGAAGATAAGAAAGACTGAAAGGACCAAATCAGAAAAGGCTCTCCCCACCCAAAGTGACTGTGAATTATGGGATTTTCAAGTAACTTCAATGTTTTAATGAAAATCTCTAGAAACTTTCCAAATTCATATAGCGGGATTACTTTTGGGAGTGTGCATGTGGAATCTTGTGAATTTGAGAAGAAAATGATGCTCAGGCTAGCAGGGGAAGTGTGTTCAGATCAGGAGAGTGAGTGATGCCTAGAGGTGAAACTGTGATGTTAGTAGGTCCATAATTAAAAAACAGTGACACACAGAGGAGGAAGTGAGGGTCCTGGAGTGTGTCAGGAAGGCTAGAGCTTGGTCATAGCTAGCTAGAATAGCTTGGACAGGTCATAGCTAGCTAGAATAGTAGGATCTAAGGAAGAGAGGGGATGCAGAGCACACAGGTACAGGGTCAATCACAGGGAAGAGATAAAAAGAGAAAAGGAGACAGAAGTTTTAAAGATTAGGGTTCACAATTAACCAAGAACTCTGACCAAATGCACAAAGAAGATGAAGGAAGAAATGAACTTCCTAGGAGAAGCCTGAAGACAATAGACCAGCTGGCAAAGGAGATGACCACTAACACAGGCTCCCACCAGAAGCCTACAGCAGTATATCTCAAAGGCAAAGGTCTGGTTTTTGAGCTAGTTAGTAGGAGCAAGGAAAACACATGAGAGGTCCAGGTAGGTAATTAATATTTTAAGCTTAAATCAAGTTAGCTTAACCATGAGAGTAGCACCCTATTGGAAGGCTGATGCAGGGAAGTTCATGAACTTGGGAGTCAGGAGACCTGGCTTTTCCTGGTTCACTAATTCACTCATTATAAGTTTATGGATTGTCTATAGATTCTAAAACCTATGCTAAGTGCTGAAGAACTAAGTAACAATGGAAACAGTAATAAAATAGTAAAATTAACAATAAAAACGCTAATAGTAACATTCTGAGTGATTAATTTGTATTAAATATTGTCCATTTTATTCCTCATACTTATTGGGTAGCTTAAATATCAGAACCATCTATTGAGGTGAGAAGTGCTTTTATATTGCGTGTGTGTGTATGTGTGTGTGTGTGTGTAGATTGAACCCAGGGGCATATATACCAAGATATACCCTCAGCTTTATTTAATTTTTTTTATTTGGAAACAAGGTCTCACTAAGTTGCTAAGGTTGGCCTCGAACTTGCAATCTTCCTGTCTCAGCCTCTCAGATACTGGAATTACAGACATGTACTACCACACCCTGTTTTTATACCCATTTTTTAAACACAGAAACTGAGTTGAAGAAATTATAGTACAGATTCTTTCAGTTTTAATGGAGCTTACATTCTAGCAATTATGCCCCTCAGTTAACAGAATGACTTTGGGTGACTTTTCATCCCATTCTCTCTTGTGTAGTCATAGCAATAATAACTAAAAATGCTCAGAGTTTGCTCTGTATCAGATACCTTATTCCATTTAGTCCTTATAATGTATTGGCTATTATCATTCCCACTTTACAGATAGGAAAACTAAAGTGCAGAGAGACTAATTCACTTTCCCAAAATGTCACATCTAAAATTTAAATCTAGGCAGACTGACTCCAGACTGTGACACAGGACTACATGTTAAGAGACTGGACTGCGTCATCTCTGGCATGACGTCTCACTGGAGCACCCATCCTATGCATTCTTGTGGATTTCCTGAGTCCCATGTAGTTTTATATCTGAACCAGCTGTGTGTGCTAGTAGACTATAAGGAGAGAGCTAAAGAAAAGGCCACAACCTAAGGACAAGTGATAGAGGAAAACTCTATTTGACTTCTGTGTGCACTGGCAATGAAGAACAAATTTCAGCTTCCACCTGTGGTCAATGGTGCAAGATAGGCTGTGGCCCCACCCTGGGGAAGGGCCCTGCAAGGCATGGGGATGTTCCGTTCAGCTTGGAGACTTCCAGGCTCAAGGAATAATTGACTCTTTGTGAGCACAGGGATTTGTTCAGCACAAATCCAGAAACCTTTCCTGATCGAGATGAACAGGAAAGAATTTAAATTGAGGTCCTGAACTGAAAGGAGAGCACATTAATCATGCTCATTGCCAGAGTCAGAAACAAATTCATTTTTCCGGCAAGGAGTGTTATCAAGCAGGAAATCAAGTCCACAGGTGAGGGAGGTGGGGAGGTGCCTGAGGGGAATGACAGAGGTGCTCAGGTAGACACTAGAATAACTGCATCTCCAGACTCTATAAAACTTCTTACAAAAAGGTCTTCATAAACTATGTGAACCATGTGCCACCCTTTGAGTTATATAATGGATAATCCCAAATTTAATGGGTACTCTGAAATTTGAGAGTTTCAACTTGTATAGCAAAGTGATTCATTCATTCATTCCTCAACAAATATTTAGTGTATGCCTACTAAGTTCCAAGCCTAAGGAATTTGGCACTGAACCAAACAAAAACTAACCCTGCCCTTATTGGGCTTATTTCTAGACACAGAAAGTAATAAAAGAACCTCCAAAACTCTAGATAAATGAGTAATTATACAAGACAATTTTAAACAGTGCTAAATGTTTATTATGACGAGCAGCACACATAGGATGATATGGCAGAAATGGCACTATCTTCGATGAAGTGGTGTGGGAAGATGTCCCAGGAGCTGACATTGGATCTGAGACCTAGAGAATAAAAAGGAGTCCATGTAACAAGCAAGAAGAAGAAACTGCTATGGAAAGGGAAGCGCAAATTCAAAGGCCTCTGGAGCACGAGCAAGACCAGGAGCAGGTGAGGACGAGGAGGCCTGGTGTGTCATGAGGTGAGATGGTGGAATGAAATATGTCAGAGAAGGAGCTAGGGCAGGGCCAGACTTTGTGTGCAGGGCTTTGTCCTCTACACCAAGGAGAGAGGTTTCATTCAAAGAGCGAGTGAAGCATTTTAAGCAGAAGAGTGACTTGATTTGCTTTATGAAAAAGATCCCTCTGCAAATCAAATGGAGAATGAATTGTAGGAGGTCTGGAACGGTGGCAGAGAGGGCCAATTAGAAGACTACTGCAGTCTTCCATGAGGGAAATAATGGAGACCTGGATTAAGATGGGGCAAGCAAGAAGTAAAAAAGGGGATGGATTTAGGAGCAATTCTGATGGTGGGAGAAACTGACAGGACTTGCTGATGAGTTAGGTGTGGGGATGAGTGCAAGGGCATATTTTGCCTTAATCATATAGTTTCTGTCCTTGAAGCTGTCCTTTGTAAACTTGGCTCATCTTTATATAATAGAGATATCTCTGTGTAAAACACAAGCAGCCAGCCTCTTTCCTGCTGATGGCTGTGACCAAATGCCACAGGAGGGAGGAGAGAGAACCAAGGGCCTGCATCATGACCCACCACCTGAACCCTCCAGGCATAATGAGCTTTGGGGCTGGCTTAAACACAAGAATAGGACCTAGAAGAATTAAACTTGATCCTCCAGAGGCAAAGTGTTGGGTACTAAACATTGGAAGATGGGCTTGCTCACCATCTTAAACTGATCTCATCCCATTATGGAATGAGCAGTAAGATCAGGATAAGCACATGGGAGAGGGTGAAGTTATTGGTGAGAAACACATAAAGAGCAGAGACAGGTTGGCTGTCATCTTTACAAAGAAAGAGCACCCTTTAATGGAGCATGGTGGTGCATGATATAATCCCATTACTTAGGAGGCTGAGACACTAGGATTGCTGGTTTAAGGCCAGACTCAGCAATTTAACAATACTCTCAGCAACTTAGCAAGACACTGTTTCAAAAAATAAATAAATAAAATAAAGGGCTGGGGGTGTAGCTTGGAGGTAGTATGCCCCTAGGTTCAATCCACTATAATATAAATAAGAAGAAATGGAGGAGGGAGGAAAATAGAGAAGAGGAGAGGAGAAAAGAGGAGGGAAGGGGAGGGGAGGAGAAGGGAGGGGAAGAGAAGGGAAGGGAAGGGAAGGGAAGAGAAGAGAGGAGATGAAAAGATAAGAAAAGAAAAGAAGGAAATGAAATAAATAAATGTACCCCTTAGCAACCTTGAATTAACACAAAGGAAAATTTCTACATCTGAAACTTGGATGTCTGGGCTTTTTGCTGATTTGTAGTACAAATGGAGAAGAGGTATAAAAAAGTTGACCAAAGTATTATTCCATAACCCAAAATCACCCTTTCACAATACATAAGCCCTGGCTCCAGGCAGGCCCCTCCAACTAAACCCTGGTGTGCTGAACTTTGGCCACTGCTTTGCAGAGGCCAGTCATGAGTTGGAGGTAATCAGTGATAGCTCTACCCCTCTGTGCCGTGGTCAAAGTCAATTAGTCATAAAGGGGCAGGGGAAGGAGATCTCAGCCTTTACAGACTTTCCTTTACAATAAAATATAAACCAAGAGCTGAGCCTGAGCATTCTGCCTCGTAAAACCAGGAAGAACGAAGTTGAATCTCAAACAGAACAAAAAAGTAGAACTGATGAGAAACTGGAAGGGTGCCTCTTGTTGGGCATGTGCTAAAGGGAAGAGAGCCAGCCAGAGTAACGTCACCCTCTCCTCAGACAGGGGCTCCCTTCCCTCCAAACCTTTAATATCTCCATGTTTTGACAAGTTACTTAACCTCTTGGTCCTGCTTTGCTTTGTAAGTAAAGAGAGAACGAGAAAATGTGTAATAAAATCATAATTGCCCAGGAACAGGGGCCTGGACCAAATGATGAAGAGGTCTTTTCAAGTTCTGAGTCTATGAGTCCTTCCAGAAGGCAGATCCAGCAGTGATAAAGAACACACAGTGGTTCGTATGTTTTCTCTCATCTGTGGAAGCTAGAGAGGAATTGAGAAACAAAGGGACTT
Source organism: Graphiurus murinus (assembly GCA_004027655.1). Classification (NCBI taxonomy): domain Eukaryota; kingdom Metazoa; phylum Chordata; class Mammalia; order Rodentia; family Gliridae; genus Graphiurus; species Graphiurus murinus. Next base: position 37,810 of record PVLC010002705.1, on the reverse strand, counting down.
CAGATAAACCACGAGAGATACCAGTAGAGGAGGAGGTAGGTGGGGAGGGAAAAGGGAGACTTGATGAAGGAAACAATTCAAATAATTTTATATATATATATATATATATATATATATATATATATAAAGTTATCAATTCCAGTCTCTAGAGTATGTATAGGGAGAGGAAGGGAATGGGGTGGGATCCAGGCAGAAATTTACCAAGTGCTGTGTGTATGTAAATTTCTACCACTCTGAACCTCAGTATGATATATAATTGCAATGGACCAATAAAAGTATATTTTAAAAAAAAGAATTCACAGTGGAAAAATAAGCACTACCTCTGTCAGGTCTTAGCTCAATGGCCTTGGGCAAGTTATATATCTTATCTGTCATTAATTTCCTAGTTTGTAGAGTACAGATGATAACAGGGTTGTTTTAAGAACTGAATGGGTTAACACAAGTAAACAGCTTAGAATAAACCTTGGCATATGCTTATTGCTCCATAAATATTACATGTGTCTTGAATTCAAAGAATTCAACTCAAGGATCCTTAGGCTAGCAGGATAATCTGGAGTCAGCCTATCTTTCATCTGCTTCCATAGAAACTTTGTCTAAACTGTCCCAGAGAGATAGGAATATGTGCCACATAATATAATTTTGGGAAGCACCCTAAGGTATCTGATTTCCATGGTTACTATCATAGTTGGTGGGCTTAGATGTGACCAAGAGGTCCCATTTGGAAGCTCATAGATGCTACAGCCACCTTAAATTAGGCCAAGATTTTAAAAAAAACTTAAATCAAGTATTTGGGCAAAATGTCACAGCAATAGGCTCTTTTCAAAAATCAGAAAACTGCTTAAAGAGCCAACTCAAGCTCTTGTTCCCTGATCGATGTTCCAGGGACTCATGAAGCAGAATAATATCTTCCCCAACTTGTTTTACTTAGTCAGGCCAAAGATTCATTAATTAACCATTAGTCTCATTAAGAAGAAGAGACATGATTTCACAAAGCACCGGGGACCCACCGTTCTCAGAGCCAAGAGCAGAGGCTGTCGGGAGATGCGGGAAAAGAACACAACTTCCTGACCTGGCTCAGGGAGCCAAGACAACCCAGAAGGTCCCCCCTTCTTCAGTGCAACTTTAAATGTTTCCCCAAAATATAAATAATAAATGGCACATGGGTGAGTCCGTCACTTAACAAACTCAGAGATCTTCGGGAGCAACTACCATCTCGTTCACTCCAGAAGAAATAAGCAGCATCGCTAATGCCTTTTCCTTTTTAAAAAATAATGTTATTAGTGCATTGCAATTATACACCATCTCGAGGTTCAGAGTGGTACAAACATACATGCACACAGCCCTTGGTGTATTTCTTTCCACATCCCATCTTGCCCACGCCTCCTCCCTCTATGCACATGTTAGTGACTCTCATAGAATACCTTCTTACATTGCCATAGAATTAGTCTACAAGTCTCCCTCTACATTATTTAGAGTCCCTGTGTTTCCTATTTTCTTTCTATCTTCCACAGAAAATAGAGGCCCAGAAAAGTAGAATTTGTCCGAGGTTGCAACAGTAGGAAGGCTAGAAATAGAACTCCACTGTTTGATTCCCAGCTGCTCAGGCAGCCTCTTATCTGATATTTTAAACAAGAGGGAAAAAAGATGTTTCCCCAGAGGTCTTTTTGTTAACCATCCTCCCCCTTGATGCAAAGGAGGAACAATGTTTTGGAAAGAATAGGAAAACCATCCCCTAACTGGTCTCCCTGCCTCTGCTCCCCTCCCCTAAAATTCAATACTGTTGCCAGAGTGATTTTTCTAAAACTCAAATCTGCTTATATCACTCCCCTGGTTAAATCCTTAAATGACTCCCCACTGACTTCAGGATAAAATCCAAAGGCCTTATAATAAGACCATTCATTAGCAAGCTCCTGCCTCCCTTACCAGCTTCATCTCCTTTCCACTCTCAACACACACACACACACACACACACACACACACACACACACACACACACGCTACACTCTGCCCATAAAAAGCTGCCCATTGGCCCCCAGTAGCCATACTCTCTCTTTTCTCTGAGATGCTGAGCAAACTGCGCCCAGCCCACTCATTCCTCAGCTTTCTAACTTTAATTCCTCTGTAGTCAGATCTCATCTCCCCCAGGAAGCCTCTTCTTGTGGCTGAATGAGGTTCTCAGGTCTGTGCTTTGAAGGACACACTCCCACAAATCCCCTTCACTAGGATCTTTCGCCACCTTTTAAATCACCCATTTGCTGGGCTGTCTGTGAGCTCCTCCTAGGGCAGAGGTTAGGAATAGTCTTACCTGTACTCCCAGCCCCCAAGACAGTGCCTGGCACATGGTGGATGCCCAATGTTAACAAATGTCTCTTTCTCACCTAAAAGTAGGTCCCATTTATCTTTAGTAATTATATACAATGTATATGTGTGTGTGTGTGTGTGTGTGTGTATAAAATATTCTCATGTCTATTTTATTAAAACCTAGAAAACACAGGGGAGCAGAGCCAGTTGTTAATTATTCTGAAAGTGATTATCACCTGGTTTATCAGAGGAAAAGAGTGGCACCAATAACCCAACCAGAAAATGGCCCAAAAGTCATTTCTAGCTGAGTTGGGATGAATGATGTTTTGGTACAGGTATGTTTATACATATGAGGAGGAAAGGGGCATGTGCAGTTATGTATGAGGCTTACTTTTATAACTTGATCTTTATTTTTATTGATATTGTATATATAACTACTCCCTAGAACTCACTCACAAAGAGAGTGAAGGGGAGAAAATGGCAAAGCATTGAAAGGAATGAGTCTGGCATTGCAAATTGCACGTAGCATACAACCTAGCAAGTTGTATGGTTGTATGACCCACAAACCCACATCCCAGGAATTTAGCAAGTGATCAATGCTCCTCATCCCTTTATAATAATGGCAACTTACATTATACTGCATGTTAGATTTTTACAAAGTACATTACTCGCTTATTTCTTATAGTATTTGGAAAAAGTATGAAGAATATTTTATCTTGCTTTGTTTCATCTTTAAATTATGTTATAAGCAGCAATACACCCATAAACAACACAAAAAAATAGAATCTTGACAAAAACGTGTACTTATCTATATTGTGATCATTTCCTATTCCATCCATTCTTTCATTCCACATCCCATAATAGCATGCTAAAGGAATCCAACTGATTTCTTTTATATGTATTTCTAAGAAGCATATTTTTAGTGTTTTTTTTTTCAACTTTTTGAAATGGGCATCACGCCACATGAGATATTGGAGATTTACTTTTAGAAGTGAATATTATAAGTTTCATCCATATTGTTCATTTTCTTGCTCCCTTAATAGGCCCTTGAATTGTTTGTCTGCTACTGAGCAGCATAGCTATGAGTATCCTCATACCTGAGTCCGGTACATAGCAGCAGGTATATCTCTTGAGTAAATACCCAAGTAATGCAATTGCTAAATGATAGAGAAAACAAGTGTCTGACTCCAAAAATAATGTCAGACTATTTTCTGGTTGAACCAAATTGCATGCCTGCCAAATTGGTCTCTAAATTGGGTACTTCTATCACTCTGTGTCCTCTACAATGATAGGGTTATCATAAATGACAAAGAGCGATAAACAGTGGTCCCAAACTAGCATCCTTTGTGTCAAATTAGACTACTTGTGTTTACAGAGTGATTTTTTGTTTATTTGAATTTGAAAGCATTTAAGTAGATAAAGGCTCTTTAATCTACTACAGGCACCACTATTCCCTAATGTCTTCTGTGTGGGCTAATTCACATATTTGTATTATTTACTCAGCCCATGTAGGCATCCGAATTTGAGGTTTCTATGATTCATAAAATCTATGATTTTAGACTTACAGAATAATTATAGTGATTCCAAACAAAATTACTTGCTAAAAGAATGCAGGAAGAACTCAGCTGAATGCCCCGCAGATTGTTTTTTAATTATCCCTAAAAATGGAAGTTAGAGATATTCTGTACCCAATACAGTGAATCAGGAGGAGTGAATCTAAGGAGTTAATGAAATTCAAGTTCAAGTAACAGGTACAATTAGGATAGTGCTTAAAAGCAATAGTTGTTGAAGGGCTATAGTGCCACAATTAACCCTCACACATTCCTTAGATATATACATACATTGTTATTTCCATTATATAGGCGAGGGAAGACAATTGGTTTCTCAAGCTAATAATTAGGAGAGCAGGAATTTGAATTTATGACTGAACTACTGAATCCAAAATCCATGGACAGTACACCACAGCACCATGCCTCCCAAATGACTTTTATTAAGTGTCTCTTCTCTTATAGCTTTATGGAAGCACCCAGTATAACTCCTACTAGCTCTGCAAGTCATGATAGCAAGTGGTTATAGCTCTTGTTCTTGCTGTTTTGTAAGGAAACAGAAATCCAAAGAAATTAGGGGGCTTACCCAAGATCATGTGGGGAGTAAGTGAAGGCAGTGAGGTATGAGCATATCCCCCCTCACAGTAAAAGTGTACCCTTATTCCACACTTTCTAAGCACTCAGTAGAAGGAGTAGTTTTGGAGACGGAAAGTCAATGATGCTCACACTAACCAGCCTAAAAAGAAGTCATTGCTGGCTGATATAATTTCTTCATCCTGGATAGAATCATGGGTCTTCTCACAACCAGGCACAGGAGTTGCTAGTCTCAGAAGGGGCATGTCTGAGAAAAGGGAGAATGGATTTACTCCTATTGATCTAGAAACAGAATGTCTCCCCAGATGTGCAGGCTGCACTTTGAGTATAGCCATGTCCTTTGAAAGCCTTTTTAAAACAAGAGCATGAATGCACAGAGTGTAGAGATGCATTAATCTGTCTAGCAAGGAAAGCAATACCAGAAAAACAGTCTCCTAAAGAAAAAAAGTAACATCCATCCTAAAAACAGTACAGAGAGAGTGGGAACCTGCACCATGGAGTTTCAATGTGATGCCCTTGTCCTTCTAAAAATAGATTCGAAATGCTGGGAGAATAAACAGACTGATCATTTTTGAGAATAAGTTAAACATTAAAATTTTTCAGTTCATCCAATTGTTAGATTATAGAAAAGGACTTCAGAATAATCCCCCAGGGAGCCAACACTTGATCATTTACCAATAGCAAAACCAATTACATTAGTATTGAAAGAGAGCGAGAACATCTCCCAAAGTCTGAGATGTCATCGGTTGCTTCAAGCTTTGATGGAAGCTGTCTCTACCCTGAACCTCTAACTTTGTGAGGTCGTAGGTAAGGGCCACTTCCTTCAGGCACAAAGCTAAATATAGAATAAGCATGATAATAAGACAGACATGGTGCCCAAAGGCTCACAGTGAAGAAAGGAAGGCAGATTTAGAAACAGAAATCAGAGTACTACATGCAATGTACTGTATTATAGAAGCATGCAGCTAGTCCTGAAGAAAAGGGAGAAAGTGATTAATACTCTCAGTGGTTCGGGAAACCATACAGAAAAGGAGACAGAAGAGTCAAGTTTGAGGATGAGTATAATGATCAATTCTATCCGTTTGATCTCAAACACTTTCCTGGAACTCTTTGTCTTGAACTATCTCTTGACCAAAGCAGCAGAGTAGCAATCTCCTGTGTGGCAGAGAATTAACACTTTCATTTGTAGAGCTGAGATTAGATGGCCCTGAGAAGAAACAGCAAATATATCACCTTGAAAGGCATCCTCACGGTGTCCATGCCTCTTCCTACCGTACATGAAGAAGACAGATCTCCTCCCAAGCATTCTCCACCTACCTGGATTCATTTAATACCTATGGAGACAGAAGATGAACTGATGCCCTCTAGCAGTAGCATTCTGCCTCTTATCTCTCTCCCTATTATTCAGCAATAATAGCAACCTCTTCTATTGTCTCTGAACCCACAAGTTCAAACTGGCATCTCTATCTCATGACCATCAGCTTGCCAAGCTTCTGCTATCCTCTCCAGAGTAAACATAGGTTAATTTTGTTCCAACGTAGTGGAGGAGAAAAGTGTGTGCACATCAGGGGGATAATTGCCACTACCTGATCCTAGGTAATTTTAGCATCCCCACTACTGCTCCCTCCCTCTCCCTGAAACCAAACAAAGCAAACCATACATTCTAGACTGTCCCTTTCCCCTGCACTATATAAAGCTTGCTACAGATGGCACACACGGATTGATGCTCCAAAACTCCCCAGTGCCCACTCCCTTCCATCAAGCTGGTTCCTAAATCTGTGGATGTAGCAGACTTCAGAAGAGGAAGCGGCATGATCGCGCAGCATGAGCCTTGGCACACTGGTGTCTGGGCTGTGCCAGGGCCAGGATGCCCGAGTCTCACCCGCTCTGATGCAGCACTTGGAATGGCATCTGGTTGCCCCACTGCCCACGTGATAGGAACCTGATGCTCAAAGCCAAGTTTCTCTCTTTAGTGCACTCTGGACAGTAGATAAAGAAATCCATGGTAAAACGTGAAGAAAGGGGGGAAAAATGATCAGGGGAAAAGGAGTTAAAGAGTTTAGAGGAAGCAGCATTGCCTACATCCTTCTTTACTAGTTCATCCCCCTGCCTGTAGCTTCCAGAGGAAGGACTTGCATAAGACCAGCCAAGGAAGTGTGATAATCATTGTTTCTGACCTCTCTCCCTTGGGAATTTGTGTACAGCCATCAGAAATCTTCAATATTCCCCAGTCATCCTAGGTTCCATTCCAGACCTATTAACAACCATAACCCTACTCATTTATGAGTATTTATTATGTTCTAAGCACTGGATAAAATGTTTTATATTCCTTTTTCATTTAATTTTCAGGCAAAACCAACGGCTAATACTATTCCCCCTCCCCATTTGTCAGGAGAGAAAAACAGAGATGTTAAAGAAGTTGCCAAGATCACACAGCTCTTAAATGGTGGAGCCAAGGCTCAAACCCGGGTTTATGAGACTTCAAAGCTTTTATCCCTGAAGGATCTCATCAACCTCAACTAGCTGTCATAACAGAGCAGAAAAGCATTACCTGAAGCTCTTCTACCTTAGAGATATTTACATTTTAATAGCCTGTCTTTTAACAAGGCTTCAATGAGCAAAGAAATGAATTGCTTGTAATGCTATTTGGGGCACTGTAATAGGTCACAGAGGAAATACGCAGGGTCAGGGGTGTCTCAAATAACAATGTCTCTCTCAGCTCTGTATAATGAAGCCAGGCTCCTGTGAAAGAAGGTTGAAACTACTGCTTCGCATTTATTCCAATAGAAACTGTGCTTATTAGGGGGTATAATCAAGAGAAATTTCGTTTGGATAAAGGAAAGCCTTCCCAGTGAGAAAGCATGTGGAAGTTTATACACACACACACACACACACACACACACACACACACACAACTGTCATCCTCCAACCTAGCAAGGGTTCAATCTTTCCTGGTCACAGAGAGATAAACAAAGTGATTCGGGGAAACTAGTGTCTCAATTGGAACCCTTGTCTATGACTAGGAATATCTCATTTTACTTTCCAAGACTTCCTAGAGACCCAAAAGTAGTTGACATTTTCTGTCCTTGAAACAATATTAGATAAGGAAAGCTCAAGACTTTCAACACATTTTTTGAAAAGAAAAACATTTTCCCAAGACTGGAGTCATGAACGAGTTATCCAGCCAAGAACATTTGGAAGTCAACTGCCTGCCACCTTCCTCCAGGCTTCCGGATCTCCCTGAAGGAGACCTTCAATTACAGCCCAAGTTGACTTTCTGTCCTCCTGGACCAACCCTTACAGGAAATCATGTCCTGACAAGCTACAAACACAACTTCCTTAACACAAGCAGATCCAAATGCTTTTGTGCCCATCTCTCGCTCGTGCTGTGTAGAAAAAGCTCATTTCTAGGAAAGGAAAAGACAAATGGTGCTGTCCAGCTCTTTTGCTGGACCTGCCAGAGGCCAGGATGCCAGCAAAGTTCCCAGGTGCTCCCTCTCTCCTTGATTTTCCCTCCCAGAGGGCTCCTACCTGAAAGTGAGAGGGCAGAAGACAACCTTGCAGAAATAAAACACAGATAACTTTCCATCGTTCATTCAGGATCTTGCCATAAACAAATCAGAAATGGAAATAAATGTAAACAGAGCCTCAGCACTTTCTCTCACTTTCAAAATCCTTCTCATCTCAGGGCCTTTGCCCTGGCTATTCTTTTTGACTATGAAATATTTCCCTGGAAATCTCTGGCTCACTCCCTGACTATATCAAGGCTTCATTTTGGGAGGTTCCCCTCTTTCCTAAGCATGCTAAGAAAGATGTAACCTGCCGTCCTGTGTTCTACCCAAATACCCTAGACTCTGGACTATTTTTTCTTCTTCTATAGCACTTGTCACTTGTTTATTATACTTATTCTTTTCCTTTTTCTTTTCATCCTGTCAGATGTGAACTTTATGGCAGTAAAGATTTTGAGTTTTTTCATCATTCATCTATCTCAAAGGTAGAGGTTATAATGCTAACTAAGACACTCAAGAAATGTTGGCTGAATGAATGTGAATACACACCTCTAGTGAAAGAGTTCCAAGTGCTCTTTAGAGCTGGATGTCCACCGTTTCCCAGGTCCTAGTCAGTCCACACAGGCAGACATGCCTCTTATGTAGCCTTGCTCCCTAGCCTTCTATGATCTACTTTTCTCTGCACATTTTACACTCTGTACCCATACTCAAAGTGAATACTCTCAAGCTTTTTAACCTCCTGACTCATTTGCCATTGTAGATTTAAGGTGCCCAAGACACCTCAATTTTATTCATTAGTTGTGTATCATCCAGGCAGTTCTTCCCACTCTCTGATTCTTCTTTCCTGGAGCTGCAGGCCACCTGGTTCTGCCCACATGCTGGGCTCTTCTGCCTGGCAACAGCTCCCACAGGCATCCTGCTTGGCTCACAGGCCCTTCTAGGCAAACATGGACCCTGGGATGAATTAAAACTCCTGAATATATCTTCATTCACTGTTATCAATAATACCTAGCACGTTTAAATCAATAGCAACAAGCTCTCCGCTCCATTGGAAAACAAGTTTAATAAAGACTCCAATGCATAATTATGCCTCTCTTTGTTCTGAATGTCAGAACTAACCTTGAATTTGTACATCAACGTGACAAGAGCAAAACAATGTAAAAACCAGAGTTCACGATGATGACAAACTGTCCCCAAATTGCACATGTGTTTTACAGAAAATTTCTCCTGGTCTAACTCTTTCTGACAGTAAAAATCAAATGATACTTTACTTTTCAACAGCTACTCAATCTCAAAGCTGGGCAGCCATTTTTTAAACTGTCAACAGCCATGCCTCCAACTTTATAGCATGGAAACTCTGAGCCCTTCGGACTGAGGTGGAGCTGATGTGCCTGAGTGCTGCTGAACACACCACCAGCCCATTACATCTGTGAAACTTCATGGTGGCCATGAATCACAAACCCCTCCCACTCATACTCCCCATCCCCCCACCCCATGGAGGACCTCCCTGTTCTAAGATTCATAGCTTACTCTCTAGCCTTTCTTCTTACTGTATAAAAATAATACCTAACACATGCATATCATTTTACAGATTTGAGAGTACATTTATATCCATAACCTAATTTTACTCCCACATCAACACAGAAGAGAGGGTATTATTGTCCACATTTTTATGAAACTGGAAACTAAAAATATAAGGGACTTGTACAAGGCTGAAGATATACATGGTAAATTAAGTTCAAACCTAGGACCTTGATTCCGTATGCATGGCTCAGCCTGCTCTCCCCTGCTGATCCCATCACGCAGCACCCAGTGCTTTTCCACTCCCCAGTTGCCATTTCTGTGGATAAACTATTTTCATGTTGCAGACACGCCTTCCCTCATCCTAATGCCATATCAATGCTATTCTATTTGTGGGTGTGCAATGGATGTATTTCAGGTTCAGATACTAAACATCCATTCTCTACACAGTCCCTCTCATCTTCCTCCTTTGTGTTCTTGGCTCCCACTTTTACTATTGCTTCCTACATTGTTTCACAGGGTGCATCTCTCTCCTCCCAGGGACTTCTTCAAGACAAAAGCTGCTTCTGGGTCTAGTCTTCCAGACCCAGGTCTGGGTCTCACTCAGCTTAATTACCCCAGATTTTTGCTCAGTACTTGATATGGGGGTTTTCAATAAAGACATATTTTTTAAGATGCCAAATGAATGACAATTGTGCCCAAGAGGTGGGGAAACATCCCTCAGAGTCTATATTCTGGTCCCCTTGCACCAGCATGGCCACACAGACACTCAGGAGCTCACCAGACAGAGGCATACTGTGTAGTTACATCTCAAGAAGATCCCTCATCTCAGAATTTAAAGTCCTAAGGACACTACAGCATTGCTGCTTCCAGTATCTTTGGGGAAACTCAACACAGAAATGAGAGAAATTGATAGCGCTGACATGGACTGAAACACAGGAATGGAGGGGAATGTCGAGAGGGCAGAGAAAATAGCAGGACGAACATGCTCGGACCTTAATGTAACAGATTCTGAGAAGTCAAATGAAAGCATGTAGATAAAATGCCTAGAACAGTGCCTATGTGAAGTCATCCTGTGGCACCTTTCTTTTTCTTAACATTATTCATTTTGTGTTCCTTAATAGTTTCTTTCAAATTTGATCCCTGATACCAGCCCCCATTCTCAGTCTTGCCATCAATCCTAAATATAGGGACTTCAATAAGAAATTGGGAAGGAGGCCAGGCCTAGTGGTATACACCTGTGATCCCAGAACTTGGAGACTGAGACAGGAGGATCACAGGTTGAAGGCCAGCTTCAGTAACTTGGCGAGGTCACTTAGCAACTTAGCAAGACCCTGTTTCAAAATTTAAAAAAAGGAAAATTTGAAAGGGCTGAGGGCGTAGCTCAGAAATAGAATGCCTCTGGGTTCAACCTCTAGTGCCAAAAATAAAAAAATTGAGGAGGAGTGGAGTGACTCCGAGTATAGAATACTCTCATATTGCTTATGTACACAGCAAGTGGATAATAGAAGGAAAGCCACATAGTCAAAGGAGTTGGGGACCACTGCATGTGTGGCTGTGAATGAATGCTAAGCTGAGAGGCTTCTGCTGGACGTGCCTGCATGGGGGGACCCTGAGGTCTTCTGGGGAGTCTGTTGATCTCATTGGGTCTCTGCTGACTTTCTTGAGATATGTACCTTCATCTCAGTAACTTACCACCCTGCAGAGTGACTGGTGCTAATTCTATTACTAAATGTGGAAGGCTTCTGCCACCCCTGCAGTCCACACTCTCCAGGGATGCCTGGAACTTGGTATTTGTGCAGAGATTTCTGAGGACTTTGAGTGCCAAGCACTAGACTAGACACTGAACGCTGACAGGTGAGCTACAGGTAAGTATTGATGTGGCTGTCGCAGCTCTCAACAAGAGAACCAGCAGCCTGTCTGTGCAGAGTCTTCTCCTGTCTAACAGAACTCAGGTCCCTCGATGGCTCCAGCCCAGCAAATATGACATATTTCCTCTCATTTATAACACATTTTTCCATCTTCCCAAAGTCCCCCAAGGAGGTGTATCTTCTAAAATAACATGCAGTCATTTTCATTGCTAAAATATGGATTGACCAAACCAGGGAGTGGGTTTCCACTAAGCCACACACCCTCCCTTATCCAGCCCCAATAATAACACTTGTTAGCTAGCTGGGGGGCATTAGTACCCCATTCTTGGTACTTTCAGCATTTAAATGAAAGCTAATCATTAGTTTCAGGAACAAAACTGGTGTGGCCAACCTCACTCTAATGCAGATGATATTACCTAGTTAGTTAAAATTAATTCTTTCCTAGCCTGAAATCTCTGGGTGCTAGGCTTGGGCAAAGCTGGAGAAGATACTAGGAAGTCAGTAGAAATAATGTTGTATTCCTCTTGATTCTGAGTGATTTAGGAGTAGAGAGTGTTTCCATGACAAAATAATCTGATTGTTACAGGGAACCTATTTTTTAAAATATAAAAATTGGACATATGGTTTGACAAGTACTTTGGGAAACATAAGAAAAAAGCATTCAAAACTGAGACTGTTCCTGATAAATCTTTGGCATGTGGTTGTCTTCACACAATGCTCCTTCTAAAGAGAAATACCGTGCCTATAATCCAAGATGAACTAATTAATGCAAATCATTAATTGCAACCATTGCTAACCTATGATCCAAGAGCAAGAAAGATTCATCAGCACTCCTCAGATGAGCCCCCGTGGTGATGTTCTGAGCTTACCTAGTGACTCAGAGGTCCTAGAATCCTGAAGGCAAGGGACAGATTCAGACACTAGTCAAGTTAAAGGGGAGAATCGCACACACCGTCCTCCCAAAGAGCTTACCCTCAGGGATTTATCCATCCCTTTCTTGTAGAGTTTAGACCAGGATGAAGTAACAGCTTTCCTTTCTACCTAAAAACTGCTTTATTCTCATCTGCAAAACACAGAGCCCACATCAAGCACCATAAGACACATATACATATACTTCCATCACAATCTCTCTCTCTCTCTCTCTCTCTCTCTCTCATACACACACACACACACACACACACACACACACACACACACACACACGTGACAGAGATGTAAAAGCAGGCTCCATTTGGTTGTAGCTCCTAGGAGGGATGCAAAATTGAGCCAAATTTGCATAGTATGCCAGACAAGCCCTCCGGCCCCTGAAACTTCACACCTGTCTCCTGCCAGTACCCAAAGTGCCATCTGCTTCCCTGGGAAAGCCAGACACAAGGTCCCTTCTTTATGGCTTTGGTAGATGATGAGAAAACCTGGCACGGGGAGCCTTAATTGCTCAAAAATAACTCCATGGTACGTAACATACAGTTACATGAAGATCCGAAGAAAAAAGCCTTGGCAGAATCTTTTACAAACATTCAGGATAATGGTTGAGGCATGCAAAAGGGAAACTATTTAAAGACTCAACCTAGTCCCAAATTATTCCCACTGCCAAGAACTCTGCAAGTGAGGAGTTCTGTGTGTGGCAGGAAAGTTCCACGAAAAAAGGAATTCGAGGCACCCTGGCACGATCCTAGCTTTTTATCTCCTCCACCCAGAATTGGAGATGCCATCCTGAAGATTTTTCTATCACCTCAGACAAACAGTTTTACTCATTAATGCAAATGTGTGTGTGTGAGTGTGTGTGAGTGTGTGTGTGTGTGTGTGTGTGTGTGTGTTTCTGAGGATTGAACCCAGAGGCATTCTACCTCTGAGCTACACCCCCAACCATTTTTTATTTTTTGTTTTGAAACAAGGTCTCACTAGGTTGCTGAGAGTCTCATTAAGTTGCTGAGGCTGGTCTTGAACATGCAATCCTCCTGTCTTGGCCTCCTAAGTACTGGGTTTACAGGCATGCACCACCACACCCGGCTCATTATTGAGACTTTTAAAATACAGTTACATCTACAGTTAACAGAACAGAGCAGAAAAAAATTCCCAGCCCAAGCCCATATAGCAGTGCCTGGCAGAACCCAGCAGCAGGAAACGGAGATTTGAGAGCAGCAAGATGGTTTTCAGGATGGCTTAAGCACAGGACTGTTCTGTGGATAGATGAGAGTAGAGTTTGTCAAGAATGATATTACTGACTTTGGAGCTGCTAGATAATTCTTGCCTTGTAAGATATTAAACAGCATCCTGGTTTCTATGCACTAGATGCCTACAGCTTCCCTCGTCCCACCCCCACCTCCTGCCAAGTTGTGGCAACCAAAACTGTCTCCAGAATTTGCAAAACACTACTGACCCTGGGTGTGGTGGTGGTGCACGCCTGTAATCCCAGTATCTGGGAGGCTGAAACAAGAGGACTGAAGGTTCAAGACTAGCCTCAGCAATTCAGTGAGACTTTAGGCAACCTAGTGAGACACAGTTTCAAAATATATATATATAGGGCTGAGTAGGGGGAGGTAGCTGAAAGGCAGAATGCCCCTAGGTTCAATCCCCTGTACACACAAAAAAATGTTCCTGGTAGACAAAAATCAACCCTATTGAGAACTGTTGGTCTAGATGATTTTTTGAGGCCCATCGAACCCCTTATTGGGGTCCAGGGGTGGCAGGGAGGACTCTGATAGCACAGCATTAATCACAGAGAATTCCATTATCTGGCTTATGAGTCTGTACCTCCCATTAGACTAGAGCTTGTGAGGACAGGAACCATCCCCATCAGAGCACTGGGCTCTGCACATGGTAGGTGCCTGGCACAGGACTGAGTGAGTGACAGGCTGCATCCGGGATCCCGGCTCCTTTCCCAGACCTGGGCTCCCTAGGCCAAGTGCTGTGTCTTTGTGTTGGCAGAGTGGGGGAGGAGAAGGGTATCTTCGGAAAACTAATAAAATAAATGACTAAATAAATGGAACCTCTTGTCTAAAGAATGCAGAGATAAGATAAATCATTTCAAGTCCTGGGAAAATTATCTCTACCATCCTGCCCCGGTTTCTCCGTTCAGCCAGAAAACACTTTAATTTATCTTGTGAAATTTTTCATCCGCTAGACGAACATTAAGTATTTCTTTCTTCTCCTTCTTCCTTTTTTAATATTCCGCTCTCCACAAAGGTGGGTTGGCTCCCAACTCATTGGAATAAAAGTTCCATTAGCCTCAATGCACGTATGGCTTGCGGGGTTGGCCTGGATTCACAGCCTGCAGAAGGATAAAGAAACTTGACACTCATTCTTCACATAATTAGAGTTGGTAAAATAAACTGTGTGCATTTCATTAAGGGAATGGATCCATCAGACCCGGGATGGACAGGGCAGAAATCCCATGCTCACAGCACCAGCCTTTTGTCTCAAATTAACCCCCAGCTGATTGGAAAAAAAAAAGTTTCCTGGGGAGTCACTGGGGGAACATTCCTTTATCCTACCCCCACCCCTTCATGTTTGTTAGTCTCTGAGCCCCTGTAGTTTCCCAGCTGGCTGGAGCCCAGCAAATCTCTCCACAGCCGTGGCACCTGTTCTCCAGCTCCTCCAAAGTCCCTGCCTAGAATGCTTCCTCCCTCTATAACATGCTGAAGTTTGCAAACATATATACAGGAACCCTCTCTCAGCAAAAGGCCCTTGTCTTTCCATGCTGGTCAACAGCCAGGATGGGTTGCACTGAGGTATTCACACTTTTGAGCAGCCTTGTGTCAAGCTGCAGCATACATTAGATGGTTGATTGGAAGTCAACAGGATAATCTGTGATTATAAAATAAATTCCCTTTGGAAAGTAAACAGGCTCTTGCTAAATTCCAATTGTAGCTCTTAGCTATATTAGCACCCTCTTCTAATAATCCAAGCCAACATGATGGAAGACTTTGAAACGTCACATTCTTGGATTGTCTGATGCTGCAATCCAGCTTTGTGTGGCTCCCCTGTGGGTCATAGCTCTCTCTCTCTCTCTATCCCATCCTTACTTTGGCTTCCTTAAAATCAGCACCAATTTCCTCTGATTGTCCTCTTGCCCCTCCCCCCTTACCAGGAAGATGCTCCTTATTTTTTTCATATTTGATGGATAAGATGGAGGGGAAGGTGGATGAGGAAATAAGGCAGCTTAGATAAGAGATAAGCAAGCTCTCCACTGGCCATGGAAGCACATCTCAAGCTAGAGGCCGGAACAAGAGCCTGAAGAATGCTGCAGGACTGCTGGGAAGTGAAGACAGTCTGTGGCTAGGCAGAATTGTTAGGGATGTTTCTAACTCTGTGGTTAGGCAAGAATAGCAGCTAGAAATAGACAAGCAGAGGAAGAACTCAGGGAAGAAGGAGTTGTTTTGACCAGAGATGCCAGAGAACAGCCTGGTAGTTTCCCTTTATCAAACAGTTGCAGGAATCTGATATTGTTTCCAGGCAGTGTTGTGCCCCATCATGTCAGAAATGAGAGAGACAGCCAAGGCTATAATATCAGGTAATAAGTGGACTTCCCTGATACCTAGGGATATGAAACACAGCTTTCACTATTTTTGAGTCTTCAACATTAGGAGAGACAGTCTTCTACCCAGGGGAAGTAATCCTGAGCTAGCCTGGGTGAATTGTTAGAAAACTAGAAAACACTGAAAATTGAAGAGCACGTAGCCAGAGCAGGAAACAGCACCAGAACTGCAATCTGGAGCAAGGCTGGAGGGTGGGCAGGTGCCTGGCTCTGACTAGTGGCTCAGCTCTTCCACCCAGCTTGGTTCTTGTCTGGTTTGAGCATGTTATGGGTGGCTGATATATTTCCTCATAGTCCCAGTGGACACATTTTATGGTGTTTTACTTCACATTGTCTCATTGATGGCAGTGAATGGGGGTGGGGGTAGTGTGCACACATGTGTGTTTCCTTGACCATCTGCCCCATGGGAAAGTTTCCAAAGATATTTCCATGACCATAGATGCTACAGCAGTGACAGAGAGCAGGCAGAGGCAGCTTGGGGGGCTGGGAGAGGGTCTGTTCATGCCTGTGCCTTCTCTTCTCCATGAACTCAGCTATTTGGCATCCGTGACATCTCTCCCTTTAAGCTCACCGGGGAGTCTGAGGGCAGCTCCTCTCCCCTGCTGTTCTTTGCACACCCCCTCCCCTCTCCCTCCTCACCCCTTCTATTCCCTGCCCTCCTTCCCCCCTCTGGTTTCTTCAATTTCAATGAGTTTATTGGCATGACGAATGTTGCCAAAGCCAATAACACTGAGTCTCAGTGTCTGGGGATAGATTTCACAGTGGGAATGGGGTGACTGGGGCCTCGGACCACATTCCCACTGTGGGTTTCTGCCTCAGTCTGAGGTGGTGGCAGGCTGCCAGGGACCTTGTTCATTTGGGTTTCTAGCCTCAGCGGAACGTACTGGCCCTGTCTGCAGACAGGGAGAACATTCTTAGGATGGCAGAGGTCATGTCTGGAGCCTCAGGTCTAGGAGGGGAGGTACTCATGTGTTCAAGGAGCAGCTTATAAACAAATCTCCACACTGTCCTATACCAACCACATGATATATACCACATTGTTTAAACTCCAGCCACCCACTGACGCTGCAAATTAACACACCCCACCCGGGGTCCAGGGTGACAAAGACAGGCGGCTCTGAGCCCAGGCTCACACAGGATTAGAAAGGATGTTTGAGAAGTCCTACCTTTTTATATTTCACACACACACACACATACACACACACACACACACACACACACACACACTATAAGAACAATTTGGAGAATCTGAGATAGGTAACAGTAAATTGGTTTTGTTATAGGTAGAGCCTCCAACTTCCATTTCACAGGAATTTTAAGGAAGGAAATATCTTTCCTAATTAATATAATGAATGAATCTTCTCACACACACACCCCCCATACACACACACCTTGTCACACAGCAGGCTCTTTCCCTCCAGGGTGCCTCAGCGGATGGAAATTTCTATTTGCAATGAAAATCAACTTTAGAAAACGTCACAGCAAGGGACTTTTTTTTTTTCCCCTGGCTGTCCCAAGATTGATCTGGTCTATAGGATGCCCCAGATCATTGCATTCGGTAATTTCATTCTGCTTATGATCTATTTCTTATACGATCAATATGATAAATGCGCCAGAGAGCAAAGTGGGTTACGGCCGACGCCAGTGAAGTGAGGAGGCAGGGAGCGCGGGGCTGCTGCGCTGTGTGTCTCATGAAGCAGAAAAGCAATTCAGTCAGACTAAAGGCTACAGACAAGGCAGTATATCCTCCATGATAAATGCAAATGATGTGACTACATTTCCCCCAGCACACATGGGGAGGAGTGGGGAGGGGAGACAAGCCCACCATCTGAATCACAGCTTTCTCCTAGGGACCCACCGCAAGTGCACGGGGCGGGGGGGGGGGGGTGCTGAAGTTTGCTTAGATCATCAGTGCTAATGGCCAGCTCCCTCGTTCTGACTCAGCTGTGCCTCTAAGCATTGTCATTTTTTTTTAAGCAGAATACAAGAGAATCGGGCATCCAGCCAGTGAGGACTGAAAGGAGATATGGGACAATGCACTGATCCATGGGCACCCAGCTCCTTCCTGTGCATCAGTGCGCCTTGGCCACAGGTCCTTGGGTGACACCAGCCTCACCGTCTGCATCCTGACTTTGTGCCAGAGCCTGCTGTGTCCCCACATGAGTCCACGTGTCTAGGTGTCCTTGAGCCAGCCATTGAATTCCCTGCATGGAAGTTTTGTCATCTGTAAAAGGGGTCAATTATATTGTTCCTGCTGCTGCTGCTGCTGCTGCTGGAGGGTATTTTTTACAGGAATAGAAAGAATGTAAATAACTTCTAAAAGTACACAGTGTGCTGAAAGTGTGAGGTATTGGCTGTGGTAGGTACAGCAGAACCTCCAAAAGAAAGCAAAGTCACTATCCTCAGAAAAGTTAGAGGTAAAGAGGAAAGCTGGAGCAAATGCTCAACAAGGAAAAATGGGGCAAGTTAAAATAAAGTCCAAGGCTGGGAGGGCCCAAGCCCGAGCCTTAACCAGGGCTCTACCACATGACTTGTATAAATTTCTTCCCTACTCTGGGCCTCAGTCTGCCCAGGGAGCATAGGGCATTCGTGTATTCTCTTAAGGCCATCCTGAGCTCTGGCTTTTTATGATGGTTGGACATATTGAACTTCATGTGGATGCTGATGTTAGAGTGGTTTGAGTTCCAGGAGACAAAACAGAGCTAGGTTTTAGAACGGGGGAGGGCATTGCATTAACTTTTCATCACTTAAACAACATACCTGAGAAAGACAACTTAGAGGAGGAAAGTTTGATTTTGGCTCACAGTTTCAGAGGTTTCAGTCCATGGCCAGCTGGATCCATTGCTCTGGGCAGAGCATGATGGCAGAAGGCAGTGGTGGAGGAGAGCTGCTCGGCTCAAAGCAACCGGGAAACAGAGAAAGAGGAAAGGGCCTGGGAAAAGATAGAGTCCCTAAAGGTACACCTCCATGGACCTACTCCATCCAACCTGTAGGAGGTGGAAGCACCTACAATTTCTACTACCTCCCAATAGTTCATTCAAATTATGAATTCAGCTGAGAATGGTGGCCCACACCTGTAATCCCAGTACTTGGGAGGCTGAGATAGGAGGATCACAGGTTCAAGGCCAGACTCAGCAAGTTAGTGAGACCCTCAGCAACCTAGCAAGAACCTATTTCAGGATAAAAAAATAAAAAGGGCTGGGGGTGTAACTTGGAATTAGAACATCTCTGGGTTCAATCTCTAGTACAGGAAGGAAGGAAAGAAGGAAGGAAGGAAGGAAGGAAGGAAGGAAGGAAGGAAGGAAGGAAGGAAGGAAGGAAAATGAATTCAACAATGTATTAATGCGCTGATGAGGTTAGCACCCTCATGAGCCAATCAATTCTCAAATGCTCCATCTCCAAACATTTCTGCACTGGGGACCAAGCCTTTAACACTGAGTCTTTGGGAAACATTCCAGATCCCAACCATAAAGGCTGTGTTGTAGCATAAAGGAAAGGTAGGACATTTCAAATGTGAAAATTCACCTTACCACATCTCCCCAAAATAGGAGAAAGCAAGTCCCAGTTAAATCGGGTGGCTGGGACTAGAGAAGAGTAGAAAAGAGAAAGTTTGTAAAAAGGACTAGAAGATGCCTTGGACTTGAAAGCCTTATCTGGAATGAGGAAAGATGGAGACTAGATGGTGCTGCCCATCTCTGTGAGTTCCTCACAGTGAAGTTTAGAAAGGCCTGACCTGTTGCCTCCTCTGTCTCCCGTCTCTATCAAGTGGATGGCAGCCTTTGGGGAACTTTCTCAGGGGGAGTGCTCTGTCACTACAACACTGTTATTTCTTGTGTCCTTTCAGGAAATTGGATTTGAAGTTGCTCAGCCCTGCAATGCTTGATCCCTCCCAGACATGTTCTCCCTGGTGCTGCAGAAAGCCTGAGGCTGGCTAGGGACAGCGGGTGAGGAGAGAGTGCTGTGGGTGGGGCTGTCATAATAAGACGGATCCCAGCACCTCCCCACATTGGTGATGCCCTGCCTCCCCCCCTCATCACTTCCCCCTGCATGGAAATCTGGCATGTGTAACCCTGGTCTATTGAAAAAGGCAGACAGAAGGCCCTTCCATTTTCTCATCTGTATGGCAGAGGATGTGCTCTGATCTTCACTGGGAATCTATAATAAAAGGCTACTGCTCCAAGGGCTGGGTTGGAACTGCGGACCGACTGACAACTAAGGCATTCATGGACCACGTGAAAATGGTCAGGACAGTTCATCTGGACATTTCCCATTTGCAAACGGGTGAAGGCAAGTGTTTTAAATATGCATTGAGTGTAGCTAAGGTATATTTTAGACTATATTCAAGATGACCATTCATCTATCCATTCTGTGTCTTTTCACTCACTGGATAAAGGAATCCCAAGACATTGAAATATTGCATCTTTTCTCTATAGCTGAGATGAGTGAGGCCTGTCCAGGGTCAGAAAGATGGTAATTAGAAGAGCCCTAGTTATAGACCTGTGGGGAAGGTCCACAGCTTTTTGCAGGAGAGGGGGCCTTGGTGGGAGAAAGGCTGAGTGCAGCTGTTGAGCCATGTGTAGCTGTTTACATATTGGAAAAAATAAATAAAACTTTTAAAAATAGGAACTGCTTATTTTAGTCAAAACTTTCTCATCTATGCCCAACCCAAATTTCTCAGCAAGTGTGAGGTGCAGAAGAGAACACAGAGTGGTTTCAAGGATCAAAGGGCAAAGCCTACCCTCTTTGACCTTCCTAAAATGAATTGTCTAGACAGAGAGCATCAGGTTTTTTTTGTTTTTGTTTTGTTTTGTTTTTTATCTGTGATGGAGGGTCATCAGCAAAGCAAAACAACTTTATAGGCTTGCAATCCCCAAAGGGAGAAATAATGTTTCTCCTCACTCTCCCTCTTTCTGGGTTGAGTTTCCATTGACTTTACTTAAGCGTCTTTGGATTCTTGGCCTTGAAGATATTTCTGACTTGCTCTTGGTCAGCAGCCTGGGCTGCTCGCCTTTTGTGAGTAATGAGTTCAAGTCACATGAAAAGCCAAAACCTTCTTCTGAGGAACTTAGGCAAGTCCCAGACACTACTTCTGCCAGTGCCACTTGCCTCTGACTTCTTATCAAGCTCCCAGGCGACTTAGCCTCTTCTCCCTCCACAATATTCTCAATGCTTCCAAAATAAGTCAAATACCAAAAAATCAGTGAGAATTTTCCAGTGGGAAGATTTCCAAAATCACCAAAGACTTGAATTACCTTTCCATAATTGGAAAAGTCCACCAAATAGCAGAGAAATGATCTCTTTCTTTTCCCCTGGCTTGCCAATCGAAACACCGTCTGCTCCTAATCCAAAGCATGTCATGAGGCCTATTCCCAATGAGCTCAACCCCAGTAATTGGAAGCAGCTCCCCATCGCCTTTGGTCTTGGGTATTTTCATCATTGGGCTGCTAGAGCCAAGACATACATTTTGCCAAGGAAAACTTTCCTTTGAAACTTCCATCTTATCCAAACAGAGAATTTGAATTGACTCTTGGCAGCTCCAAAGATAGTTTTGAGCTATGAAAATTATACATATGTGTTAGTCATCCTATGAGATTGTCCTCAACTGGAACAAAGTAGCCTTGCACATGAACCCATTTTTCCTATCAGTAAACTGATAAAACCAACTCACCTGTTAAAACTGCAGAGCCTGCTAAGTTACCCTGGAAAGTCATTCCTCTGAATGTGATCCTGAGGTCCTTCTACTCAAAGAAGTGTGTGCAGCAAAAGAACAAGGGGACATTAGAAGAAAAGGAAAGAGAAGAAGTACAGAGAATTTTTCTCACATTATTCAAGGGGAGGCATTCATGTCCCAGCTCTTAGCATGCTCGCAGTTTCTGGAAAATTCTATATAGATTAGAAGAACTGTGCTGTTGGAAAACAGGAATATCAGGCACTGTCCATTCCCCTGGGGCGTGGAGTGGGTCTTCTTGAAGATCATGTTTATACCCAGCAGCTGAGGAGAACACTTTGCAAATATTCCAATCAATTATCTAATCTGGAAAATGGAAAGTCTGCTATCCACAGACAGGGCAGGGGCTGGGTAAGGATAAGAAGGACTTGCCTGCCGCTCTGCAGGGATCAAGGATCTCTGTGCTCCCCATCCTGGGTTGCTGATTTCTCTTCTAGTTGCCTGCACAGCTCCTGGAGGTGAAGCATTGCTATATCACACTCTTAGGACAGTCACTTTATTGGGGAAGAAAAATTACTTAGGATCATGGACTTTCATAATTACACATGACCTTAAAGTCTATGTAGTCAGATCGCCCATCACATGCTAGAATGTCTCACAACAGTATATAACAACGACG
Source organism: Graphiurus murinus (assembly GCA_004027655.1). Taxonomy (NCBI): domain Eukaryota; kingdom Metazoa; phylum Chordata; class Mammalia; order Rodentia; family Gliridae; genus Graphiurus; species Graphiurus murinus. The sequence continues at coordinate 15,583 of PVLC010002705.1, read as the reverse complement.
AGGCAATCACTACTGATAGCACAGCTTGAGAAGCAGGGCTATGCTGGGCCAGATGACCCCAAGTGACACCCCACCAGAGAAACCAACTTCGCTGGTTTAGGGGGTTAATGTTGGGGTTAAGATTATGGGCTTAGACTGCCTGGAGTTAGAATCTTCAGGTTCAAAACTCTGGCCCCATCATTTGCTCCTAGATGATCTTGGCCAAGTGACTTGAGCTGTCTGTGCTTCAATTCCTCACCTGTAATATGGGTATATTGAAAATACCCCTAATTTGATATCCAAGAATTTGAGATAATATGAGTATACCTAGAATATTGCTTGTAATGTCTATCCTACTTGAGATCTTTCTCATTGTAAAGAATTGTTTTGCTACAAATAAATTTTATGTATACAAACATATAAATAATTAGTATAATGAGCACTCATATCCAAATAGTATAACAAATGCCTTAGCTTCAATAATGATCAATACATGGTCATTCTTACTTATCTAAACCCCACTCACTTTACCTATACCCCTGATAATTTTGAAGTAATCATATTTATTCTTTTAATATTTTAGCACATATCTCAAAAAGGAACTTTAAAAATAGCCACAATGATATTATCATACTCCCCAAAATATAAAGAATAATACTAAATATAAATCACTGTCACATATGTATTATATATAATACATATATGTGTGAAATATATATGTATATATAAATATATATATTCTCTCTCTTAGAAATGGGATAAAACGTTCCCATGTTGTAACTAACTGATATGACATATGACTCTTCAGTCTTTTTTCATCTGTAGGCATCTCCTTCAATTCTTCTTTTATTATTTTTTCCCCCTTGTAACTTTTTAGTTCTGAAATTAGGTCATTTGTTGTACAATTTCTAGTAGTCTGTAGTTTGCTGATATATGTCATTTAATATGTTCCTCTGTTCCCCTGTATTTCCAGTAGGTTGACAGTTAGATCTTCAGGCTTAATTGATTCAAGTTCAATAATTTGACAAGACTATTCATGGTTATAGTCTAGATTTCTGTCAGGATATTCACAATGTGTGTGTGTGTGTGTGTGTGTGTGTGTGTGTGTGTGTATGTGTGTGTGATGTTAGCTATACTAACAATCATTGCCTAAATTTATTAACTCGTTGTTGGGTTACAGATAAAATAGAGGATGTCCAACTACATTTGAATTTTAGATAAACAATGAATAATTGTTTAGCATATCCAGATATTTCATGGGTTATACGCATAGTAAGCAACTATATGTTGCTTTTCTGAAATTCATATTTAACCAAGGGTCCTCATGTTTTTATTTGTTAAATCTGACAACACTAATAAGGAGGTTGAAAAATGTTGGCATTTTAATTCTATATTCCTTCTTTGTCAGCTGTAATAGTTTTATAAAGAGAAACTTCCCCTCACCTACTTGATGATCCTGAGAGATGGGTCACGTAGAAGCAGGATGGATGTTTGACTTTCTTCCTTTTACTTATCAGTTTTTAAAATAATGAGATATTTTCTTCAATGACCAGTAAAGATAGCATTATGAACTCATGAATGTGAATGAGTTTGTTGTAATTTCACTCCTATGCAGCTATTATTCTGCCTGGTGCTCCAATTATCCCATCTGATTGGTAAGAGTCTATTCTAGTAGGCTTCAGAGTCTTTTTGACACCATATGAGTAGTGTTTATTTTATTTTTAATTTTGAAACTGGGTTTCTGTAAGTTGCTGAGAGTCTTACTAAGTTATTGAGATTGGCCTCCAACCTGCAATCCTCCTATCTTGGCCTCCAAACTACTGAGATTACTGGTGTGCACCACTAGACCCAGCTTACTAGTATTATTTGATATTTACTTTGCTTTTTAGAATGACACAATTTTTCAGAATCATCTTGTGTATTTCCTCCCCTGAATAAGGAATCGAATATTTCTTCAGGAAATGCTGCTTTCTTTTAATACAAAAATGATACTTAGAAAACATAATATGGGAACTAGGGGTGCCTGTGTTACTGGATTGTTCATTATTTTCAGTCCTTTTTGATAGATAGGTCCAGTAAACATGGATTTTTTTTTTTTAAGATAAAATAGATCACAAGTTTCTAATGATATTCCCAATACAGTTGCAGAACCACAGGGTTTTCCTTGCCTCATTAGCCTGACATCTGTATCTCTTCTCCCATAAGAAAAATCCCAGTTCTCAATGACATTCACATAATTGTTCATATAGGACACATACACACAAAATAATATGTGTATATAAAACCTTCACATATACTACAACTTCCGAATAGCAATACCAACATTACTAGTAACAATATAATTACTAAAAATAGTTAAGCTTTTGTTTTGCTTTAGAATTCCTTTTGTTCTTAGGATATATCCCACAGAGTTATAAGAAATATACTTATTTTTAAGTTACAAAAAATAGTTTCTTGGTATAGTTATTTTTCAATGGGAAGTAAATTTAAATCCTTTCTCCTTTTGCTTTCATTTTACTTTCTAACTTTTTAAGAATTTTTTATTTTACTATAAAATTTCATAGGGCTATATATGTGGTTCTAGTGATAAATCTAAAAAACCTGGTATATACAAAGTAGTCTAACTCTATTGTGGTCTCCATCTTTCTTCCTCCCTATTTTGGTTTGTCCTGCATTGGTTTATCTTTCCATATAATACTTTGCACATATACAGAGATATGTATTTATCCGACACATTCTTCAAGGTTCACCTCTAATATTACACCTTGAAGACCTCAGCATCATGAACTGAGTACTCATCAAGTTGATTACAGTCAGAGGTCTATCCTGCCTGACAGTATACCAATATGGTCACACTAATTATCTACAGCTAGCTTCTGTTCTGTTGTTCACTTCCCCATTGTAATTGTTAATGTCTGAGTTTTACCCGACTACAATTCATTATATTCAGATTTCCCTTGGTTGCAAACGTCCTAGGAGTACCTAGAAAATCAAGATCAGACCAACCCTTAACGCATATTTTTCTAAATATTCCATACTGCCACAGCCTCAAAAACAATCTACTGAACTAGATGTACAATCAGCATCTGCATCCAAGGCAAGATGTACAAATCAGCATCTGCATCCAAAGCACCATATATAGCTTTTTCAACTTTTTGAAAAGTACAAGTTACCAAGTTCTACTCATGACCCTTGGAATCTCCAGAAATGATCATCAAGAATCTGAATTAAATGATAGAGTGTGCTTCTATTATACAGCTATTCAGTGAGCCATTGACCAAAAGCATAGCTGCTCTACGCAAATGCACCACAGAGCACATGCAGGCACTTGCACTTATGTTTCCTAATAGATTCTCCCCTCTGCTGTTTGTGTTTGAGATGATGCAATTCTATTGGCAAAGCCGCAAGGAAAACTTAGCTAGTTTTTTTTTCCCTGATGATTTGCTTCAGAGAAAACTTAAGAACTGTGGAGGGTGGGCTCTCTGCCTTTGAAAGAGAATTGGTTGCATATAAAGGTTAATTACTTTTTTAAGGTCACACAGTCTGTCAACACCTAAGATAAAGCCAGTGTGGTGATCCTCTGGCCCAGAGCTCTGTCCACCATTAGCAGAGCAGCTGCGTCCCTTTACCAATCCTAGGATTACCCCAGGGCAGAGATGACACAAACCTTTGCATCCCTCCAAGGACACTTTTTCCCATCCTCAGGCAGGACTTTCAAGCCAGAAGGTACCTTAGGGATCTAGTCAAATCCCTGAGGTATGAACTGTGGCCTGAGTCAGAAAGGCAATTAAGGCAGTGCTAGGACTAGAATCAAAGTCCCCTGCCTCCTGGTCCTGCAGAGGCTTTTTACCTCCCGAGCTACATCAACAAGTCTTACCCAAGCTCCTGCCACCACCGCTAACTGTCAGTACATGCATGCAGTGCAGTATGAATAAAGCTAGGTTAGACTTGTTGACATCCAGTCTCAACCAAATGGCCTAATACCACATTTCTGCAACTATGAAGAAATCATGAATCATGACTTGCCTGAGCTTTAGTGGCAATGGCTCTTCCCAGACCTGTGTCCAGGAAGTTACACCCAGCACAAGCTGAGGGGGGAGGGGCTAGAGAAAGGATTATCACCTCCTCCTACAATGACTTTAAATGAGCTCTCTCATTTGATTTTTCTTGATCATCCAGCAATGAAAAGAGGCAGTGGGTGGGTGGGAGGGCTGGGGGTAGGGGGTCCCCAGAAGAAGCTGCACAGTTGGCTTCCTCCAAGTCTGCCTTTTCACTTTTATCCCCAGGACTCCATAGGCCAGAGATAGTCTAATTGGTGTCCTGGTGGACAGAGATGGTGTCTGGGCTCTATAGAAATAAGGCTTACGTTTTGCATCCATTGTGCGGGTCCACATAATCCTCACCATTTTCAGTGTCCCTACTCACAGTGTGAACCAAAGACGAAGACTGGAGGTGGTCCCCTTGGTACATCTGGCTATTTTGGGAAGCTCCAGGGAGGGAGTCATCATGGTAATTGAATGCATCAATTAAACACAACAGATCCTTTTAACTCACAGGCGGGTGGGCACAAGCATGTTCCCCCCACCACACATACACACACACAAGACACACATCCTATCACCTGTCTCAATGTTCTCTCCAATGCTTCTTCTGTCCCCTCCCCCTGGCTTCCACAGTGTGGGGCAGAGCAAAAAACTATTCAGGACACAAGGCCAAGGTTATGAGGGGTGAAGGAAACCAGAGGGGGTGAGCAGGCAGGCTGCTGAACTTGAATGTGTGCTCCAGAAGGGGACTGAAAGGCTTTGAAGGCAAAGTCCTATAGGGATGCTAATCGTAAGTATTTTATTGTGATAATTCTGAGTCTTTCTCTCCCTGGGATGCACACAAAACTGTGATGAGGAGTGGGAGCCTCCCAGCTGCTCCCCTGTATTGCCATCAGAGGAGAGGTCAGTGGTGAAGAAAAGCCTCTGCCCAAGGCTGTCTGAGAAAGCATTGCTTTCACTGAATCAAAGTTCAAAAGGAAGACAGCCTAGAATTTAAGAATCTTCCAGGCTAAGGCGACTATCAAATTACAACAGTACCCAGGGTTATTGGTAATATATTCTGGACTCCTTAAAAGTTGTATGGTAGCAAATACACTATTATTGGATAGATCCAAGGGGATGAAGAATGACTACTTCAAGTTGTGCTGGGGTTATACTGTGTCCCCCCAAAATGTGTGCTCAAGTCCTGACCCCTGGTACATCTGATTGTGGACTTATTTGGAAATAGGGTCTTTGCAGATATAATCAAGTTAAGATGATGAGATCACACTGGATTAGGGTGAGCCCTTAATCTAGTGACTGGTGTCCTTAGGAGACCCAGACCACATGTAAACAGCACACACTCACACAGGGAAGATTGCTGTATGAAGACCAGGCAGAAATCAGAGTGATGCAGCTACAGGCCAGGACTATGGATGCCCACCAGAGGCTGGAAGAGGCAGGGAAAGTTTTTTTTCCTAGAGCCTTCAGAGAGAGCATGACCCTGTAGCAAATTTGGATTCTGATTTCTGGCCTCCAGATCTGTGAGAGAATAAACTTCTATTGTCTTAAGCAACCCAGTTTGTGGTCATTTGCTATGACACAACGGCCCTAGGAAACTAAAATACAGGGTAAAACTAACTGGCCCAAAGGGCCTCTCCCAACCACAATAAACTATAGTCCTAGATTTGTGGGAGTTTCTTTGCTGGGAGTTTATACAGAAATATCTTCAAGCCTGATTCCCACACAGTCCTATCAAGAGAAAGTCAGAGAGAGAGAGAAGATAAAGTGTGGTTGTTCATGTGAGGTAGAGAGGCATGAGAACTGCCCTTTACAGAAAGCCTTGGACAGACCTTCATTCCTCAAGAAAGATTCAGGTTCTCTCACATGTGTGCTCCCTTCCTCCTTCTCCCACCAAGAAGAATCGAATACTTTGTGCTTACTCCTGAGGCTGAAACCAGACCCCAGTCCCCAGGGTTATCAAGTAGAATTCCTGACTCAGGAGCTCCATTCAATCCCAAACAATTAGATAATCCAATCCACAGAGCAGACAGCATGCACTAATGTCATTAGGGAAAAGATCTCCCAGGGCAGTAGGGGCAGAGGACAAAGCATCTTGAGGCTCAGTCTCAAGGTCACTGTGTCCTTCTAGACTGAGTTACCTTAGACAGATGGTTCTAAGGCAATGCCAACAATCTTAGGGTTGGACACCAGTGCCTCCTCTGGAGAAACCAGGGGGCCAAAGCCTTGCTCAGAGGGCAAGGGGGTTATCCAGAGACTTGTAGGAGAGGCCATGTACCTTCATGAACAGTAAGTGGGGCTAGGAGTGAACAGACTTTGTTTCAATTCTGACTCTACCATCTGTCAGCTGTATCGTCATGGGCAGGAGACTTCCTCTCCTAAACCTCAGTTTCCCCATTTGAAAACAGAGACAACTGTGCTGCCTCTGACAATTTGCAGAGTGAGGGGAAAGAACATATGATTCCTGATTCCCAGTTAGGATCAGGAATCAGAAGTTGTTTCCTAACAATCCTTGTGTGTCATTTCAGGTGAGGGCCAGCACTGGAAGCAAAGATTTAATAATTATTGGTACTGTGGTTATAAAAATGATAATATTGCCTGCACTGATGATTGAAAATGTGACTTCCTATTTTAATGGGATGTTCTGAGAGCTGGAATAGATCAAGACGCAATGATTCTTGTTTTAGAGAAGTAAGATAAGGCTACCTGACCTCCCTAAGGCCACACCATCCTGTAGTGTCAGAATAGTGACTGTCACAGACTAACTAACTGCCCTACAAGTAGTCATTTGTCTTGTTCCAGACCCTGTGGTTTACAAGCCTCTCATTTAATTCTCATAACAACTCTATGAAGTCCATTTTCTTTACCTACTTTACAATTAAGGAGATTGAAGTTAGAGAGAGGTTAAATAACTTTGCTGTGACCACAGCAGAATATGCCCCAAACCCAAGAATCAAACTTACTCTGAAATCTATGCTCTTAACAACCGCAAATGAGCCCAGCAATCTTCTTGGTATATATCTACCTGCTCCTAATATACATGACAGCCTGGTCAATGGTAACTTGCTATGCATATGACCACATTAATTATTACTATTAGTGGTTAAGTACATTAAGAGAAATGAGCATTCATTTGACTTTAAAGCTCATCTAAAGCATAGATGTAATTCACAGGTTCTGGGATGCAGGGGACAAAGAAATTGCAAAGCAATCCATCGCATTCTTCTATCAAAGGGTTTTTTGGTTTTGTTTTTGTTTTTTTTTTTTTTTTTTTTTTTTTTTTTTTTTTTTTTGAGCTCATAGTTCCACAGGGATGAGAAGATAGTACTCGGTTTAAACAAGACCAGAGGTGTGGGGGGCTTTCCCTGGTGGAGACCTGGCATCATGAAACTTAAGGCATCTCTAACATCCCAAAAGAGACATTTCAGACATTTCGCCCCCCAAGCACTCTGCGTGTGTCATTGGTCTCTGTGTGAGGAAGATGCAGATCGGAGATCCAGATCACTGGAGCAGAGCTGGATGGCTCCCTGTGCCAGCCTTAGAGAGAAGCATAGATCAGGAGTGCTTGCCAGCCGGGCGTGGTGGCACACGCTTGTAATCCCAGCATTTGGGAGGCTGAGACCGGATGATCTGGGTTTGCAGCCAGCCTCAGCTACCTAGTGAGGCCCCTCCACAACTTAGTGAGACCCTGTTTCAAAATAAAGAATAAAAAATAGGGTTGGGGTATAACTCGGAGGTAGAATGCCCCTGAGTTCAATCCCCAATACTGCAAAAAAAAAAAAAAAAGCACTCACCACTTCAGCCTGCAACAGTCTCAGCCTCGAAACCCAGACCCACTAAAGTTCGGCTCCATGATGTTCTGCCAGTTTTGACAGACTGGAGGAATGTTAGGAGGGGAATGGTTACAGGGCATAGATACACAACTTCGAGGGAAAAACTCAAGAGAAACATAAGGCCCAAGGAATGTACAGTCTAATGAGGAAGATAAGAAAAAAGGAAGTGTAGAAGTTGGGCACACTGATTAGCCAAAGGAGACATCCAGGAGATTGTAGATGGAATGCAGGTTAGCATAGGCAGGGGCTGGATTTGGGATTAAAACACCTGAGTTCTAGTAACCTCTCTGGCACTTACTGGCATGTGATTTACAAGCCATGTAATCTCTCTGAGCACCCTTGCTTATCTCTGAAATGGCATTTATGTATGTATGTATGTATGTAAGTATGTATGTATGTATTCATTCATTCATTCATTCATTCATTGGTACTGGGGATTGAACTCAGGGGCATTCTACCTTACCTCTGAGCTACAACCTCAGCCTGTTTTTTGTTTGTTGGTTGGTTTTTGAAACAGAGTGTCACTAAGTTGCCACGGCTAACCTCAAAACTTAGGCTCCTCCTGTCTCAGCCTCTCAAGTATTGGGATTACAGACATGTGCCACCACACCCAGCTCTGGAATAACTTTTTTAAAAAGGATCCTACTGGTGAAAGTAATTCAGTAAATATATTAAGCAGCTTCTCTGCCCTGAGCTCACAGTGGACAGGAACTAGTGTACAAATTCTTAAACACTAAATGATCAGAAAGTGCCATCTTAAGAGGGATGGCTCTTGAGAAGGTCCTTAGGGTTGTTCAGGCACTAGATGGCTGTAGGAAGTGAGGGGTGGGGAGTGCCACCTGCCAGCCCGTAGGAGCCACGTGGACAGAAGTTCAGGAGATAAAATGAAGTTAGTATTTCCCAGGGAACCAGTGTGCCTGTTGTGAGAGGGAGGGGGGCTTCTAGAAATAAAACTGGGCACAGAGGGTAGGGCAAGATTATGAAAAACCTTGAAAGATGGCCTTCAGCCCTCTGATATTATGACTACAGGGTGTTATTTTTATTCAAGGGTAGAAAAAAAAAAAAGAAAAGAAAAGAAACGCATGCTGCTCACCCAAACATCAGGACATTCTGTTCCTCTGTGATTGTGCTTCATGAAAATGCTCTCCAGCAAAAAAGAAAAAGAATGATTAAGGGGGGAAAAAAATAACTAGAGCCACATTCATTTCAGCTCCACTGAAAGCGCAGCAGGAGGAAGTGGCTGTGTTTGCCAAACTCCAGAAAGAGACACAATTGATGGGAGGCGGGGAGAGGGGAGGGCGAGGCAGGGAGTGGAGATGAGGAGGAGGGGTCCTGTCTTGTTTTATTCTTCCAAGAAGATATTGTAAATAATGGAGAGGTAGAGTGCACGGAAGGGAAAATTACTCTGACAGGGCCCTTTTAGGGAGGAAAATGGAACTAAATACACGTTCCATTATTCCTGATCTCTCATTCAGCTCTCCATTTACATGGGGGCTCCCCGGAGCTGATGTTTCCCCTTTGCTGTCATAAGTAGTCATTGACTGGAGCCGATCATTTCAAAATAACGGCCTGCAATTCTTCCATTGTCGTGATTAACACAGAGTAATAATTATTAGCCTCACTGACAACTGCGGAGGAGGGGGACAGCTGCCAAGCTGCCCAGCTTTTCCCAAGTCGCGAAAGTTCCCTGTCATTCCACCAGGGGGGGTGATGTCCCCGAGAGACCACAGAAGGCTTTTCTCCTTCCTTCTCCAGGAGGCCAGGAGCTGGGCTTCCCATACCCTGGACAGTGGCCAGGTTTAGAGTTTGCCATCATCACGGGACTTTGTGCAACTGCACAAAAATGGGAATTCCACAAGAAAGAGAGGAGGCCGGAGCTCAGGGGAAGTATTCACTACTGGATGGTCCCATACTCTTGGCCTTTGAAACATCAGGAAATATTGTCAGCAGAATGGATCGAAGGGGCTGTAGCCACCCATGACTCAGAAAGATTCATAATACCAGAGTCCTGCACGAGAGCTTTTATCAGAGGCAAGCAGAGAGAGAAATCATCTAGCTTGAGACAATTCAAAGGCAAAATCCTATTTCTCAGCTCTGTCCCTGGATATCACTTTCTCGTCCATTTTTTAGGTGCTGAGCTTTCTTCGGCTTTAAAAGAAGCCTTTTTTAGTGTTCAGCATCCTTTCTCTGTCCTCCAAGGGATGAGAGCTGTGTTCCAGGTTGGAGGGATTATCAGGCCTGATTTCTGCTTTTTAGGACCCAGGAGGGGAAGCTATTGCAGAAGGTTACACAGAAAGTGGCAGAGTCAGGAATCCAATCCAGACTCTTGATTCCCAGGCTAGGGATTTCCAACCTCTATTTTTTTAAACAGAGAGAGCATTCCTTTTCCTTCTAGTGTTGATTTTGAGTCAATAGAAGCCATTCCAGAAAAACAGTGCCATAGCCCCAGAGAGAAAGCAGGGAAAAAAACAAGAAGAGAAAGACCAAAACAGAATTTCTCTCGCTGAACTTTCTCTTCCATCTCTTACCCTACTCAGAATTCCCAGTAAGAAAGGATTGCACAAAAGGAATAATAATGAACTTAGCATTAAGCTGAGTAGGAGGTAAACCTAAGTGTGGACCTTTCTTTCTAGGAATTCAAAACTCAGACTATGGAAAATGACTTTCAAGTGACTATTAATTGTTTCATGATGTCGGTGATGATGTGGTTGATTCCTGCCTGCCAAAAACTTGCACCATTTCTGAGTTTTTCTTTTCAGACTCTAGTAATTCACACCCTGTCCTAAATTTACAGTGTCCAAAGAGGCACCGTGGTTTGCACCTGGATGTCAGGGTATTTGAATTACTTAAGCAGGGTGTTTATTTATTTTCACATGGGACGATGGACTTTACTCTCTGCCAGCCTCCTGTCGGGTAAGGCCCACCCCACCCCACCTCCACCACACACACACACCCACACATACACACGTACTAGTCCAGCCCCCACCTGTCTGGCTTGAGGCCTCTCAGACTCCTCCAGGGCCCTGCTTTGCAGTGCCTCACAACCCACCAGAGACAGGCCCTGGAGCAGAGCCTAGATTTTCAAAGCATCCCCAGTCCATCACTCTTAGCACACAGGGGGCTCTGGTCCCAGGGAGGGACTGGTACCGTAGGCTAGGTACTCCAGATATCAGTCAGGAAGCAGAAGTGGAGGCTGGGGGCAGAGGGAGGAAGAGCTTAATGGTCTGTCCCAGGAGAGCTCGCAGTCAGAGGCGAGAGGAAATTCTTCTACTATCATCCCTGTCTTTCTTTCTCCCCTAATTAGGAGGAACTGTGAGTTCAGTTCTGGTGGGGTTTGTAGGGCACAGATGTAATCAAGGAGAAGGCAGGCATGGGCTTTTGCTCGCCTGGCTCCCCGTGGAGTCCCACAAAGACCAGCTGGCCAGTCTGGGGGGGTGAGGCAGGGGCTCCACACGTGGCACCCAATTATCCCATTATTTTGAAAGGCAGGCGTGGCCCCGTCTGTGGTGTTGTGTGAGGCAGAGCTAGTGGAGATTCGCATGTGTTGGCGACTTCTTTCCTCGAGGCCAACTCTCCTTGTTAAACACACACACCCTGTAAAAGAGGGGAGAATTGAGCTCATTAGTATGATTGTTTATAATAATCATGATAACAATTACAACAAGCTTGCCTTTGTAGAAGAGAATGACACTCCTGACCCGCAGTAGAATGGAAGCTCCAGGATGCTCTGCCAGACTCTCAACGAATCTGCTGGAGTCCTCCTGTTACAAGGCTCTGGGTCCTCCTTGGGTGAGGACAAAACTAGAGAAAATGGATTTCAGACACACCAGGTTCACATTAGGAGCCTCCCACACACTTCCTATGTGATGCTGGGACCATCCAAAATTTTCTGTTCACGGGTTTCTGCATCTGTAAAATGGAGTGGTAATACTTACCTTGTAGGGTTACAGTCCCAAGGCTTAGGAATCAGATAGTATGTCCCCAAGCACAGTAACTGACACGGAATAGCTATGTAGCGCAGTTTAACACCATTATATTGCATTATGATAATTATCCGCAGCTGAGGGAAGATGTTACTTTAAATGAAACCTGGGCAAAATGATCACTTCCTATCAGTTCTGAGAGTTTCTGAGCTCAAAGGAATCATTTTCATTGGTTTTTACCAGTCTCGCTTACCTGCACCCCAGAAATCCCACCAGCCAGCCCATGAACCACTAACCACTGAGAAAGTCCTGGTGGCCCAGCCCCACTGAAGTTCTAAGCACAAAGGTCATGAGGCCCAGGCTGGGCATCAAAGCCAGGGAGGACAGTGCCCTCATACATCAGGGGCCTCCTGGCTGGCGAAGGCTGCTGAGAGGGAAGGAGTCCAAAAGTGCATCCTCCTGATACATCATGGCCAATGAACGTATGTCCTTAGCCACCTGCCCTCTCGTCCAGCCTGTGAGGGCATGGGCATGTATGTGTCCCACCTGGCAATGAGGACCCGCTCCATCATAGATGCTTTGCAATTCCATTTGGGAAGGTAGCTTTGCAGAATCTCTCCTCTGTAGCATTTTTTGCCTGGAAGAGAGAGAAGGAGGGATGCTGCAGTGATGGGGTGGGGGGCAATAAAGTCACCCATATGCAAAGTGATATTTTTGGTGAGCCCAGTCCCCCCTCCCCATGGAGAACCTAACAAGGGGATAAAGTAAAGGCACAGCAGATGGGAAATAGGTTTGCCTCTGTACAGAACTTCCCAATTGTAAGACCACATCACCAAGCGTTCCTATAGTGCTTTCTGGTACGCAAAGCCCTTTCACAGCCAGTATCTCTTCGGTTTCTTGGGAATTCTTATGAGATGCGCAAGGAAATGGATGTTATATCTACTTTATTGATGAGGAAACTGAAAGTATCAAGAAATGTAGCCAGGAATTACAGGACCAAATGGGTAGCATTTCCTTTTGGGGAAGTCTTTTCGAAAAACAACAGAGCGAGACGAGACCCTTTTTCAGACCCTCAGTGGCAGGCACAGAACATCAGCAAGAGAGTATCCTGAGCCTTGGTCTTCACCTGGCCTCCACCTCCTATGCCTGAAGTCTGCCCCAGTCCTCTTCCCTTTAGCCTCTCACCCTGCAAATGCAGAACCTTGCAAAGCTATTCCAGGGCCCTATATAAGTAGGTTTGGGGCTGCAGTTCCCCAGGATTCACAGGGAATAGCCTCCTCCCAGAGCAACACATTGGACTGATAGATAGAGGAAGGGAGGGAGGGAGGAAGGGAGGGAGGGAGGGTAGGAAAAGAGGGTGAAGAATATAGAGGCATAAGCTCTGCTCATGGGAGGTTTAGTAAGAAAAGAGTGAAATCCCACCGTGTTTGATTTGGAGCCTTAACAGTCTTGCTACTGTTTAAAGTCCACAGGAAAGTGGGATTTGTGAAGGGAGGAGAGAGGAAGCTGACGTCTCTATGAATGGTGCTGAGAATCCCAGAGCAGGTGCCCTGTTCCCGTGTCCCCGCCGTTGCCGAGCAGAGGCCCCCCACTCTGGCAGCCCCGACAGCCTCCCGCTTCCATTCACAGGACTTGGCCCACACACTCCAGTCTGGCCTGCGAGACCGATGCCTTTGTTCCCAACAATGTGGGGGGTGGAGGAGGCTGCTGCTTCTGCCGCTGTGGCTGCCGGACAGTGTCTGGGGGTGAAGGTGAGGTACAGTGTGGGGAGACAGAAGGGCCCATCCACAAGGGAAACATGGCCCTGCCTCTTCTAGATCCGGGCAAGCAAAAGATGACGCACATCTTAGAGCAGAGACAGGTCAAGTTGGTGGTGGCATGAGAGGTCTCGGTTTAGGGAGCCAGATGCTTCCTGGCAACAGCCAATGCACCACCCAAGGATCACCCATTGTCTCTGGCAAGCAGGAGCCCACTCCCCTCCCACCAAGGGTCCAGGCAGTGCTCCCAAGCCCAGCCCCCACCCCACTCCAAGCACCCGAAATGTATGCGCGCACACACTCCACTCGCAGTCAGCATTCCCATGCTGAACACTGACGGCTCGCCGCCCCCACCTCTAGAAGGAGCAGACTTAGCGCTGAAAGCCTGCCAAGGTGTGGCCAGCTTCCAGCACCAAAAATACCTCCTGTGATCCAAGGGGCTACCATACTGGCGTCTATTTGTGGGGCTGAAGCCGCTGCTACGACAGAGGACTTCCCCTGGAGATGGGCCACTTGCCCTTTGGGGCCTGTGCTCCCCAAGCCCCGGGGCTGGCTTCCCAGGGCCTCGGCTGCTTGGTCTGGCCTGGGAAATGCAAGCAGAGCTGCTGGCCAGACCTGCCTTTCGTGGCAATACTCATTCCCCGCTGGAAAAATCCAGCTCCATTCTAGAGGGCTGCTGCTCTGTTTTCCCTCATTTCTCCTATCCTCTTCCTTAAATCACCCATCTCCTGACAAGCAAAGAGGAGGCCTGGGGCCAGGGATAACCACGCAGCAGCCAAGGGTGAGGTGCCAGGACTGCTATGATTGAGGGGTACAACTTTCCAAAGAGAAGGATTTAGCATAAAACACATATTCCTTCATTCATTCATTCATTTGTTCATTGGTTTGATATTTATTAAATGCGTGCAACTTGCCCACAATTGTGCTGGGCCAAAGCTGTTCCTCCAGGTAGAGATGGGGTGAACTACAAGGCATTAGTAGAGGACTGGTCAGTTCCTAGGGACTATGGGTTTGACATCAGCTGGATGGAATGAAAAAGAATACCAGAAAGCCAGAAAGATATAAGAAAACTTAGGTCATCAGAAAGACATCCTCTGGGGGTAGGGAGTCTGTTGAGTTACATTGTGCTTTAAAAAAAAAAAATGTGTGTGTGTGTGTGTGTGCTCTCGTGCACACGCAGGGGCACTCTTGCATACACTGAACAATGGAATATTATTCAGTCATTTAAAAAGAATGAAGTCCTATCATTTTCAGCAATATGGATAAGCCTGGAAGAAATGTGAAATAAAATAAGCCAGGCACAGAAAGACAAATACTGCATGTTCCCACTGATATACAGAAACTAGAAATGTTGATTTCATAGAAATAGAGAGTAGAATAATGCTCTTCAGAGTCTGGGAAGTGGAGGGGTGAGGAGGGGAGAGAAAGAGGTTGGTTATGGGATACAAAATTACAGTTAGATAGGATTAAGTCTAGAGTTCTGTAGCACAGTAGAATGACTACGGTTAACAGTAATTTATTTTGTATTTCAAAATAGCTAGAGGAGAGAACTTAGAATGTTTTCAACACAAAGAAATGATAAATGTTATCATTTGGTGACAATATGCTAATTATCCTGATTTGATCATTACACATTGTATATAGTGAAATAATCACACTATAACCCACAAATATGTGTAATTATGTTCTGAAGAGTTGATTATGTACTATATGCAGTTCTATTAAAGAAAGACATATAGTACATTTGCTCTTAATAAATATTGATGGATGGGCAAATGAATGCATGAATGAATGAATGAGTAAATAAATACCCAGTGACCAAAGGGATGACCACAGGGTTTATCTGAGCACCTCTAAGGCTACAGTTTCATGCATATTGCTATCGCCTCAGAGGGTAGCAAAATATAAACCATGAACTTGACTTGTTGTTTTAATATTATATGCTTAATTAATATGCTCCATATTTGTTTTAGCCTATGAGAACTAAAAGCAGCCACAATCTTTCCATTTAATGATATAATTTATACTTCCCTCACTGTTACCTACAT
>PVLC010002704.1:21659-109609 GCA_004027655.1 Graphiurus murinus | reverse complement strand
GAGCCGGGCGTGGTGGCGCACGCTTGTAATCCCAGCATTTGGGAGGCTGAGACCGGAGGATCCGAGTTCGCGGCCAGCCTCAGCTACCTAGTGAGGCGCTCCGAAACTTAGTGAGACTCTATCTCAAAATAAAGAATAAAAAATAGGACTGGGGGTGTAGCTCGGAGATAGAATGCCCCTGGGTTCAATCTCCAGTACCGCAAAAAAAAAAAAAAAAAAAAAAAAAAAAAAAAAAAACAAAACAACCTAGTAAGCAGTGATAGGTGGTAAGGAATTAAAAAAAAATCAGGCTCCAGAGAAAGAATTTGCTTAACCCAGAATTTGTGGTGGAAGCAGAATGAGATTGTTATAAGAATCCTGAACTAAATCCCAGAAAAGGGCCTCAGTACTAGCACCTATATATATATATATATATATATATATATATATATTTTTTTTTTTTTTTTTTTTTTTTTTTTTTTTTTTTTTTTTGGTGGTACTGGGGATTGAACTCAGGGGCATTCTACCTCCGAGTTATACCCCCAGGCCTTTTTTTTTTTTTTTTTTTAATTATTCTTTATTTTGAAACAGAGTCTCACTAAGTTGCGGAGCGCCTCACTAGGTAGCTGAGGCTGGCCGCGAACCTGGATCCTCCGGCCTCAGCCTCCCGAATGCTGGGATTACAAGCGTGCGCCACCACGCCCAGCTCTAGCACCAATATTTTAAGAGCAAATCAGAAGACACAAATATGTGTGGGCAGGTGGTCATCAGGAGACTTGAAAATTCCAAAGTAGGTCATCTCAGACTTTGATTTTCCAGTGACACTAAGATGTATACTTTTGTTTCTAATCATCCTATACTTCACGCTCCTGGCCCCAGAGTCAAACACAGTGTTCTGTGTTTGTATTCTGTCAAGTTCAAGGACTCAGTTCAGTTCTATGATCTATAAGCATGAGTGGTTAGGAGCTACCAAACTTTGCTATCTACTTTCTTGAGAATAAATATACATAAAAATACTTGCTATGACTTCTAGAATATTCACTGAACCTACCCACTCATGAAACCTAATCGAAAGCCAACAGCTACAGAAAAATCAAGTTTCCTGGAAGGTAATAGAATTGGAATAAAAGTTAAAAGTATAGATACTATTTCCAGCTTTGTGACACTGGGCTATTTGCCCCAAGCCTGACCTCAGAAAAGAAAGTAAAAAATCAACAAATGGGATGGCTTCAAATTATAAAGCTTCTGCACAGCAAAGAAACCAACCAAGACTCTAAAGTGAGAGCCTACAGAATGGAAGAAAATCTTTGCGGCTACTACTCTGATAGAGGACTAGTATCTAGAATATATAAAGAACAAAAAAGCATTATAAAACAAATAACCAATAAAAAACAATTGAACTGAATAGACAGTTCTCAAAAGAAGAAATATGAACAGCCAGTAAATTACGAAAAAATGTTCATTCAATATCACTAGCAATTAGGAAAATGCAAATCAAAACTACACTGAGATTCTGCCTAACTCCAATTAGATGGCACTTGTCAAGAATACAAACAATAACAAAAGCTGACCAGGATATGGGGAAACAGGAACTCTTACACACTGTCGGTGGGATTGCGTATTAGTACAGCCACTATGGAGATCAGTACGGAAGTCCCTCAAGAAACTAGGAATGGAATCGCCATATGACTCAGCTATACCATTCCTCCATATCTATCCTAAAGAATTAAAGAGAATACCATAGTGATACATGCATATCCATGTTTATAGAAGCACAATTCACAATAGCCAAATTATGAAATCAACTTAGGTATCTATCAACAGATAAGTGAATAAAGAAAATGTGGTATAGATACACAATGAAGTTGTACTCAGCCATAAAGAAGAACAAAATTTTGTAATTTGCAGGAAAATGGATAAAAATGGACAATATTATATAGAAATAAGCCAGTCTCAGAAAGTGAAGGGTCATATATTTTCTCTCATATGTAGACACTAGAGAGAAAATAGGTAACATAAGGGACTTTAAATAATGTGGACAGAGACCTGTGTAGTAGTGGAAGATTAGTGAATCTCTGAGGTAGCGACCATTCAACCTAGCAAAATACGATGGTGTTAGGTATTATTCTGAGATATTTATTGCTTACTATAATGGCAGAAACTAATTTCCTAGTATCATATTGTGCATTTAAAACATTTCACTGGAAATACTTTTGAGAATCCTAAATGCCACCTCTTCTAAAAAGGGCCTCGTGAGATCATGTTTGGCTCTGCTGACTAGCTCACTAAAATAGTTCTAAATAAATTAATAATATACTTTGTGTACCTTATGATAGAAAACTGAGCAAGGACTAAAGAGGAAAATCAACACCATTCCTCTGTATTAAAAATGTACAATCTGATTTAACCCAAGTTTCAAAGTAGAAAGACTAAAGTAGATTGGAAAATCTACAGAAGAGATCCTATAGGAAAATGAATTTCTACTGTTAAGGTACTTTCTGATCATTAGTCTACCTATTTATTGCTTATTTTATATATAATATTATTCTTATTATTTTAATACACCGAACACAGTGAGTTTTATTACTGAATTATTGAGGTTCTTGGAAGTTTCATTTTCTCAGCATGCCAGAAACAGATGATACAAAAGATTCAGTGAAGTTTATTTCACATGAAGGATATTACCTAGAATTTTGCTTTCTGAACAGATTTCTACATGCTGTGGATGTAGAAATCACTCTAATTTGGGGGAGGGGTGGAAAAGGGTCCTCTTTGGCTTCCCGAAGAGGTGTGCCCTTCAACTCACATTCACATGAGTAACATGAGTGTCTCAAATGCTCCGTGCTGTTATGGTGCTTACTTAGGGTTTCAATTGGGGGATGGGACACAGGTCTGGAGTAACGCCGTCTCTGGCAGAACATCATGAACTACATTTAGTGGGAGTCACATTGTCACTATAAGGACAGGATCTAAAGGAACCGCAAAGGCTGTTCTTTACCCAGCCTGTTTTACACTGAGGTTGTAAAACCACGATTTCCTTTAATGGTACTAAACGGAAGGAGGCACTCAGTTGCAAAGAAACCGATTTTGCCCTTTGCTTATATGCATGATAACAGCGATATGTCTGGGGGCTTTTTTGTGTGTCTGATAGGGGGTTTCTAATGGCAGTCTTAAGCCACCCTGGCCCCATAATTTCACTTTAAAGATGGTTGGCTTTTTGCTTTGTGTTTTTAAGATGAGCTGGCAAACTGTGTACATTTAAATGTCCTTCTGTGCTACAAATGAAATTGAAACGGAAGGTCTTTGGAACTGTAAATTGTAATAGCATATAAAATGTGACCAGCATTAAAGGCCACAGCAAACAGAGACCATCCACCTAATTTGTTATTTAGTCTGGATGATTATAATCAGGCTGTAGCCTGGTCACCAATCTGTCCTGAAACACAGAGGGCAGAGAGATAATATGATACTATGAATGATGACTGTAATTTTTATATGTTATACATCTATGTACTATTTACAAAAATTGACTAATGAAATGACCCCCCCCCCAAGAAGCTCCACGTATGGGCTTACAGGTTTTATAATATGGCTGAAAAATCCATATTTACAATGAAAAGTGGTCAGCTTGGGTTGTAGCTAGAACACATGGCTGAATGCACACATGGACAGATGTCCAACTCGCCAAAATTAAAATGGAACCAGAAGAAGACAGAAGGCCTGCTCAATATACTCATAGAGCGCACATAAACAAGGAAAGAAATAAATACAACAGGAGAAAACATCAAATGAGAAAAGTGGCAAACAGTGAGCTCAGAAAACATCGCCGGTATCAAAACAACAATAAGGATGCTTCCACAAACTCAATCGTGAGCTGCATTTATAACACCCCGTCTGACCTGCTTTCCACTCCAGAAGTGCTATTTTCATTAGTCACCAAGTGGCTTCAAATGCATGCTCCCAGAGCCTGCAACTAATTTTCTCCCTCCTACATAAGAACATAAAATTCTTACAGTCTCGGTAATAGAAAGAGATAGTTTTTCCCGGGGCCCCAGCTACTATCATTTCTTCTCTTTATGACAAGAAGATGCCAATGCATCCTCCCGAGCTTCTCTCCAGCTCTGTCCTCTCACCAGGTCCTAATCTGCTCAAAAGGCCACTCAGGCTAGTCCCCTACCCTGCCAGTTCTTCTGTGGCTTCCCCAGAAAGTGCAGAGTTAATGGCCTTCCAGGCTCTCTGGGGCCCAGCAAAGCCAACACTGTAGCTCTGGCCCTCATGAGTATTTTCCAGGTCACTCAGTTCCTCTGCCTGCACACACCCCACTAAGCTGAGAAATGGCACCTCTCATCTTGACTTCCTGACCAGTTCACCTCAGCTCAATCCTGTTTTCGCCTGGATAGCATCAACAAATTGGACCCAATGCCCAGTGCATGCTCTTAGAGCAATGGGCGTCCCTTTCCATCACTGGACTTAATACAAGGTCAATCATATGTCCATTGGCACATTTATATGATTACTATCTATTTGTGCAACAACAGATTGTGGTGGCCACAAAGAAAATCACTGCATGGTTATGTCCTTACCAGGACAGCATCCATGCCTATTGGAGGAACACACTTAGTGAGGATGAATACCAGAAAAGGCTGGATTATATAATAAACATAAGATGGACAGAGGTAAATGGCAATGCTCTTCCTTCATTAAGAATGCAAGACCATGTGTGGTCCCCAAGGCTGGCATAACAGACAACTATTGTCATTTGAATCCTAAGGAATCTGCCAAGTCTCCAGTTAGGTTGCATCTTTACCAAGCCACAAAACTCTCCTTTTTGACATCCTTCTTTTGCCTCACTGAATGTCACACAAGAAATGGAGCTTTGATATCCTTGATAGCTGGTAGCTTTGCTGTGTGACAGGGTCCTCTCTGACACCATCACTGTCCACTCTACAAGAGCCAATGGTAGACAGTGCTCTCATGGCTTTATGACCCAAGAATTTCTAAGAGAAGCTTTTATATCTCGATGTAATTGCAGGCGCAGTGCTGTGCTGGGTGTCTGGCCTGATTTCTCAAATTTGCTTGGAAGGAAAACACTGCAACATTTCATCATCTATAACCAGAGAGAAGAGTGTAATGTTGGGGCTGAGGAGACACAGGCATGGAAGGAAGACTGTCATCCTGCTCGGCACAGTGCCCTGGGGACAGAAGTGCTCTTTGTGGTAGGCCATAGCCTTGCTGGTCTGGGAACCACAAAAAACTGCCTCTGGACAGGTGCAGCCCAACATGAGCAGAACTGCTCTGGCTTTCTAGAAAGTTCCAGCGGTTAGGAGTCCATCCTGAGAACACCTCTAGCCTCCTTGGTCTCACAGTATGAACACCCTCCTTGGCTCAGTACAGATGCTAACGCTCAGCCTCCACCCTCGATGGCCGGGGAGGCCTGGCCCTGACTGCTAAGCCGTCAAGCAGGTGCCACCAGTGGCAGGAACATCCCAGGACATCTCGTACTGGAACAACAGGACTGGAGGAGCTGCAGGGGGTACAGCCTTCAAAGCCCAATTGTTACTTATGAGCTTATGGCGAAGCCCCATAGCTAGCCAGTTAAAACCATGTGCTTTGACAGGATGCGGTGTGCCTGCAATCGCAGTACTTGGGAGGCTGAGACAGGAGGAATCCAAGTTCAAGATCAGTGCACAGTAACTTTATGAAGCAGACCCTCAGTAACTTAGTGAGACCCTGTTTAAAAAAATAAAATAGGAGCTGAGGTGTGTAGCTCTGAGGGAGAAGGCTCCTGGGTTCAACCACAGTACTAGCTAACCAGCCAACTAATGAACAAAAAACAAAACAAACCAAGAACATAAGGATGGCAGGAGGCAGCATAAGGTTGAAGTTGAGAAAACTGAGAACATCTTGAGGAAGAAAGACATGGATGCAAATCCTGCCATGTTTTAATTGTGTGGCTTTGGTGAAGCATGCATATCTGTTTCTTGGTTTCCTCATTTGTCAGCTCTGCAGGGAAGGTCCCACTTCACAGGTTGGAGGCATCAAAGGAAATAATGCACTTGTTGGGCACATGCAAACACCACTGGCTCCTCCTTACTTTAGTGCTAGAAGGAGCAGGAGGAGGCAGATCCTGTCCTTGTGCTCCTGCAATCCCTCCCAAGGCTAATTTATTCAGAATGTGTGAGGGAGGCTGACTTTCTTGTTTTTCCAGCTGCATACTCCAGGGTCCCACAAGCCCTTCCCCAAGGCAGAACCAGGCAAAGGAAAAAACATGTGGCCCAATTCTGTTTCTTCCATTCCCCAGGCTACACCCACACCTGAGGAGGTGGCCTTGCTTTCAGCTTCAGGATTCTGCAGATGCAGGGGGGCCAAGCCATGACCCTGATCCCTGCCCTTGTGCCTCGGCTAATGGATCAGGCTGCACTTGTCCTGCAGGCTTCCCATCTCCAAGGAGAGCAGGGAGGCACAGGTGGGCCTCTGGCCCCTGTCATATCCTTCAATCTGCCTCATCATGAACAAATCTCATGCCTGACTTTTAGCTCAAACTAGGAGGAGGGACAGATGACTGGGCTATTCAACACTTAAGAGACAATTGGTCTATTTGCTACTAAAACAAGGTGGAGTCCCCTTGGGTCAGTGACCCTTCCTGTCACTCAGCTTCCTAACCGTACATTAGAGAATGAGAGGCCAAGCAGGACTGGTTACTCCCCTGAGAAATGGAAATGGACAGGTAGTGTCTCAGGAGTTGAGAACATGCTCTCTAAGAGAACCAGAGGCCCAAAGTAAGGCCCCAGTTAACTGTCAACTGCCTAAGCTGAGATCTAGCTAGGACAGGAGGAGTGGAGGTCAATTAAGGGAGCCCAGGGACCCCGAGAAGCCGCTTCACTGGCAATGCCAGGGGTCCGCAGCCTGTACTGCTCTTTGGAATGACCCGTTTGGCAATTAAAATCAGCAATGTTCAGGCCACCTCCCAGATCAATTACTGTCGCCTCTCAGTGTAAGTGGGGATCGATTCCAGGAGCCTCTGAGACAACGCAATCCATAGATGCTCAGGTCCCTGATATGAAATGGTATAAACCACATATAGAACCTAAGTCTACCTTCCTATATATTTTAAATCACCTCTAGATTACTTACAATATCTAACGCAATGCAAAAGCTATGTAAATAGTTGTCATGCCATATTGTTTAGGCAACAATGGCCAGAAAAAAGGTTAAAACAGATGAAAAAAATTTTTTTGTACTTTTGACCCATGGTTTAATTGACTGCATGTTTGGTTCATATGCAACCAATATGGTAGCATGGTTGTACACCTAAGTCCTGGGAGTGGGCCTCCAGCAAACCTGCCTGGTGATGCCAATGTGCAGCCACCGTCGAGATCAACTGTTCTATACTTCCTTAGCTGACTGAATTTGGAGATGGAGACTGGGGAAAAAAAAAAACCACACAGCAGTTGTACTTGGTAGCTGATTGCCATCACTGTGCATATAATAGGTGCTGCTGCTGGAATTATCACAAGGGATGACATCCACCCAGGATTTCCCATGCTCTAGCGCAGGTCCATTTCACTGTATGAACGCATACAAACCTTAAAATAATCTTCTGAGGTGGGTTTTCTTTTCTTTTTTTTTTTTTTAATCATCAGTGGCCCCATTTTCCAGATAGAGACACTGAGGTAGAGAAAGGTTAAGTGGGCTTTACTGAAGTTTGCTGCTATTAGTAGGCAGAACGAGGATTTAATTATGCAAATCTATGGGGATTTAATTAAGCAATCTGGATCCAAAGTCCATTTTCAAATTGACTCTTAACTAATCTCTCTTATTTCCATTCAGTATCTCTGTGATTGAGAATCTCCACTTGAAACAAGCAAAGGTCCTTTCCTAAGGGGCTTACCAGTACATGTGTATATGTCTGTGTATCTGTCTGTCTCTGCTGGGGGGGCAACTATTGATATGGGAAAGAATAGTAAGAGCCATGGAAATCTTATTAATTAAGAATTTAGACTTAGGAGAGAAGAAAAAAGAATTCCCGCTCCTTCCCCTAGCTGCCAGTGTGCTGACAATTAGCAGAGAAGGTAAACAGAGAGGGCTTGCAAATCAATGAGGCCAGTCCCTCCCTTATGTGAGCCAGAGACAGGAGCAGCAGGGGTCATCTCTAAACCTAAACAAGGCCACATCAGCCTGGTCAGGCCTTAGACAGGCCCTGTTACTGTGCTCTTTCTACTTTTGGCATCATGCTCCTGCTAGGTGAAAATGTAGTAAGTCTCACATTTCCCCTTTTCCCTTCTTCTCAAAGTTAAGTGACGAACTGTATATAAGGGTTGGATTCTCTTTGTTCGAGGCCCAGAAAGCGGGAAATTACCCTGTCCGGGTCATCAGCTGCTGATTAAAGGAAGACCTGCTTATCCTACTTTTGGTCTCTGGCGTTTCCTTTTGTCTCTGAGACTAGGCTTGTGGGGAGCACTCTCCTGCAACACTGACAACGGGGTCCATGTTTTACTCAGTTCTCTGAACCATGTGCTGGCTGCTATATAGGGAAATCAGAATGAGGTCATGACTTTGCAAAGGAAATGAATGAAGGCATGAGAAGGGATGCGGAGAAAAGGAGGGAGGGGTGTGCAGACGGGTGATCTCAGTCAACACTGTCCCAAAGCACAAGAGAACCCCATGGCACACTCCCCAATCCCACTTTCCCCCACATGCACACTGGGACTAAAGAAATTGGTTTAGGTTTTTGTTTTTTTGTACTGGGGATTGAACCTAGGGGCATTCTACCTTCGAGCTACATCCTAGCCCTTTTTTATTTTGAAACAGGGTCTCACTAAATTGCTTGAATCTGCAATCCTCTTATGTCAGCCTCCCAAGTACCGGGATTACCGGTGTGCCACCATGCCAGTGGGGCTAATGGCCAGAGCCAGCCATCATTCAAATGTCATGGAATTTAAAATCCCCAAATCCTTATTGTTGCATTACTTCTGACCAGGTGGACACCAATTAGGAATCTGACAGAAGAGGACAAATGCCCAGCACAGAGAAGGCCACATAAAGGATCTCTGCTTTGACACTGGTGAGCAACGCACTTAGGAAATAAGGAATCCCTTGGGGTTCATGGGAAAATCAACTGGTGGGGCCCTTTCACCCCAGATGGCTTCACCAGCACCTGCAGGCATCTGGATCCATACGGGTGTGTTAGCTACCTCTCTGCCGTCGACTAGCTGCTTCAATTACACAACTATTTATTTCACCATCCAAGGTGCTGCAACTAATTACTCTGCTCCTCTTTAAGTAGTAGGATAGACATGAAGATGCTCCTCGAGGAAATTTGAATTTGGTTACTTTCTTCTGAATGACTGAGTTATAGTACCAATAACAACCACTTAAGACCTGGTCTCACAGCCAAGGCAATCAGAGATCTGAAGCACCCTCTCCCAACACGAACGTAGTCTGGAGAATGCATCCTACATGTGACATACGGAAGCAATGGGTTTACTGCAGCGTGTATTTTCTGAGCCGAACTTCAGAATATGAGAACATAATGATTCAAAGTCTACCCTGTTGTTTGGGCATTTTCAACTCCAGGCATTGCTAATTATCCTCATCAAAACTATTATTATTTTATCAATTTTATAAAGTGCTTCAAAGACTTCTCTGTAGTGCTTCTATAAAGGTCATCTCATGTGTGATTCACAACAAATCAATCTGATATCAATATTTCCATTTTAAGACAAAGGAATCAACGGGAGAGGGATTCAAGAAATAAGCCAGGAAGCAGCAAGTCAGAATTTTAGCACATGGCACTTCATTCCACTTAATTCCTTAGACATTGATTTTTATAATCAATGGGAAAGCATCTAGGGAAGGTTCTGGAATCACAGTTTCCTTCTCAGAGGGTTGTTATAAGCATGACATGGGATAATGTATAAGAATGGCACAATTGGCAAAGAACTTTACACATGGGCAAAGTTCACACATATCACCTATTATTATTATTATTATTTATATTGAAAGAAAATTAGACACTGAAAGGCTCTCTCTAAAGAACTTTGGGTTTTACCTGACTAATCTGTTTTAGTAAGATGAGGATGTTTCATTGGATAATTTAAAATATAAACCAGGCATAGGGGTGTACACCTGTAATCCTAGTACTTGGTAGGCCGAGATAGGAGGACTGCAGGTTCCAGGTCAGCCTCAGTAACTTAGCAAGACCCTCAGCAACTTAGTGAGATCCCATTTCAAAGTAAAAAAATAAATAAATAAAAAGGACTGGGGGTGTAGCTCGAAGGTAGAATGCTACTGGGTTCAATCTCCAGTACCCCCAAAATCAAAATATATAGGAAGCATGATGCTTTAGGTTCAGGGCCACTTCTTTGAAACGCAAAAGAGGATAGCTAGGCTGCCAAGTTCAGAAATGACCCTAACTATTCATTTTCTTTCCTGAAAGATTTATGAACTGGTTTTGTATTAGTTACCTTCTTCTTGCAATTCCTGAACATCTGGCACTAAATCCTATAATTGGTTCAGTTAAGAAAAAAAAAAAAACAAAACTAGTCGCCTGGCAGCCACCTTTGGAGAGTGCCTAAAAATAGAAATAATTCTTGAAACCTCATTAGAATGTGGGCAAGGATGCCAAGCTGCCAGGGAAAACAGGGCAAAAAGTCAACTAAGTTTTCAGTAATGTGTATAAAGTCCCAGAACTGAGTTACCAAGGAGTTGGAATTGAGTCATTTCAGACAAAAAATAATTTCACTATATTATGGTGCAAACCAATCACTGGTAGTCTGATTCTTAGGAGTATTCCTTGCCAAACGCACTTTATGAACACATGAGACCTCTATTATAGCCTAAGGACCTACATCAAATGAATACTACATAATATGGATTGGCAAGGCGCAGCTGATGCATAGATTAAGCAGTCCTTTCTACTGAAATTTTATTCCCAGTATCAAAGTGCCTAAATAATGCTTTCTTAAATTGCAAAAGTAAGTGAAGGCTTATCAACTTTGAACAAAACCCAAATCCCAAATAAGCTCTCTGTGACTTTTGTTTTGATGCTGGAAATTGCACCTTGGGCCTTGCTTATGCTAAACATGCACTCTGCCACTGAACTACAAACCCGGTCCCCTCTCTATTGTATCATTTTATATATAACTTCTTAGGAATTTGGATACATACACACACACACACACACACACACACACAAAATCATAAAACTCAGTTCCCAAGAACACATGGGCTGAGACAAATGAAATCTGCTGTACAAATATGTCCAGGTAAGTCAATGCATAGGTATATTTTACGGCTCCCACAAATACCAGAATGGGGGATTGGATGCTAATAATTCCTTCAAAAGACATTTGTACAGTTACAACAGAGAAATTATGTGATCCCCAATTCCTGAGCCTTTTACTCTGTCACATTTAGATGCTTACGGATGGCAAGTTAAAAGCCCAGAAGGATAAAATATTTCTAGTATGGAAGTTCTCTCAACAAACCCTGCATCCTAATCCCTCACAAACCACAGGAGTTACATTCTTGAAAAATACCGCAGTTGGCAAAATAGTTACCAAGATCAAGGTATTACAGGAAAAAAAAGGTGTGCTGAGAAAATCATGAAAAGGTTCCAGTGGTGCTGCAGAGTTTGGGTATGATTTGTCCTCTGAAGATGAATGTGCTAGAAGCTGGGTCCCAAATGCAGCCACAGTGGAAGGTGGTAAAATGTAGGAGAGGTGCAGTCCAGTGGAAGGTGACCTGGCCATGACCACCAGGGTGAGGGGATTTATGCTCTTCTCAAAGGAGTGAGTTTGTTCGCACAAGAATGGGTTGTTTATGAAAGAGAGCCTGCCACCTCTTGGTCTCCTCCTTCCTCTAACTAGGTCAGATCTGCTGCACGTTCCCGCTGGCCATTCCCCTGCATACTTGTCATGTGCGCCAGGTGCCAAGCTGTAGTGCAGCCAGGGGACCCTCACCAGATGCTGGCCCCATGCTGTTTGGGAGTTTCTAGTTACTAGAATCATAAGCCAAATAAACTTCTTTTCATTACACATCACCCAGTGTTGGGTATTTTATTATAGCATCACAAAATGGACTAAGACACATGAATGAATAACATTAATTTTTTTTCTAAGTTTTCTATCATGGGAAAATTGTTAAATGGATTTCCACCAAGTTGGACAGATCTGTGTAAACTGGTCTGTCTTAAAATCTATGTGGTGTACCTGACATCTACTTTGGGAATATGGAGTATAGGGACACTCAGAGATAAGCATCACCTGGTACGTACTGAGAAACAAAAGCTCTGGGCTTCGGAGGAGTTTAAGACATTCTATATATACTAAGTTACTGTAGGCAGAGAAAATAAAAGTTTCAATGCAACAGGTGTGGTGGCATACACCTATAATTTCAGTACTTGGGAGGCTGAGACAGTGTGAGGACAGTTTCAGCAACTTAACAAGACCTGCAGTAACTTAGAAAGACCCTATTTCAAAATAAAAAATAAGAAGGGCTGGCAGTGCAGCTCAGAGGTAGAATGACCCTGGGTTCAACCCAGTACAAAAAAAGTTTCAACATTTCCCTTAAATATAAAATTAACAGGGAATCTCAAATTTCTCAGATGGCAAATTGTATATAGCTGTAGTGGAGGTGGGTAGTATCAGGATTCATACAGTCAACGAAGAGTTAAAGAAGGTAAGTAATTCTGGCCATTGATGTCTACATGGCCAGGTTGTTTAAAAAAAAAAAAAAAGACTTCAAAGGAGTCAGTAACAACACCTAAAGTAAACCAGCATTAACAGCTTTAAAGTCCTGCCCTGGGAAAATCCTTCTGCAATGCTGTGGGAATAGCAGAGTGCTATGATTCGTGGAAGCAGACTCCTCTACAACTCCGCAAGGGGGTTTCATTGATCCTCTTCCAGTTTTTCAAACTAGTTCTCACTGATTGCCAGTTCAAAGGCATTTGCACATGATTTTACCTTTGCTTACTTTTACCTTTGCTTACTTTTCCACATCTAGATGAAGGTTCTATTAAATTGGTACTTGGTTCAAAATTTCTTGCAGTGTCTGGGACAGATGCACGTATGGGCTCTGTAATTCCAGGAGATAGAGGGAGGATACCTAAAAATACAGCAGATTTAAATATTTCGGCCTGTGAATCTTTGTACTGTATGTTGGACTTGCAATTGTCTGAGTCTTGGTTATTGAGGACTACTGGACTTGCTGGAACTGAGATTGTTATTTCTATGTCTCATTAACCTGCAGCATCACCTGAGCAGCGCTTGTTAAGCCCTCTGCTGAGATCAAAACATCCTGGCTTCCTCATCATGCAGTTGATGAGCATAAAGCTGAGTTTCTCCACTGCAGCAGCACTGACTTTATGCTCATTCTGTTTTGGGGGTGGGGAGACTGTACCCTGCACTGCTGCAGAATTAGCAGCATCTGTAGCCTCTATCCACTAGATGCCAGTAATACCTCTGATGTGACCACATGTCCCCTAGGGAGGAAAATCCCCTGGCCCATCCTCACCCCCCATGAGAACCGCTGCCATAAAAACGTTAATAAATGACCATTGCAATCTTTATCCCATTTACTCTCACAATTCTCATCCAATCACACTGCTCATTCAATACCTTTTATAGCCTTTCATGCAAGGAAGAAAGCTAAGGAAAAATGCTGTCACCAAATCCATAAAATAATTACATGCATGAGCCAAAGAGAATTTAGGATCAAAGGGTTTTTAACTTAAGGACAAAAGAACAAGAATGTAATTTTAAGGTATAAGAAAATAACTCTTCAGGTATCAGTAAAATTAAGAGAGGCCCTGAAAATCCTTCTAAAAACATGGCATTAATTAAACAACCCTCTACCCTCTTCACCAGAAAAGGCAATTTCCTGATTCAGTCCTTTACAAAGGGCACAGGCCCTGGAGAGACACTGCTGCTGTCCAAATGTGGGCTCCACAATTCATTAGCCTGTTTTAATTTTGAGCAGTTTCTATTGAAAAAGGTTCCATCATGCCTCAGCTTGCACATTTGGGAAATGATAGGAAGAGTATCTTGAAGGGTCCCAGCAATGATTAAGTAAGATGGTATACAGCAAGCACTTTGCCTTTAGCATTTTACCAAATTAAGTCCTCAGTAAAAGTTAATGCATCAGTAGTGTTTGTATTCTACTTGGAAGCATCGTTTCAACCAGCTTATCAAGGGGTGGAGGGATGGAGCAAGACAAGTTGCTACCCACCTCCACACTCAAATCTAACAATGTGCCCTGTGAGTGGAGTTCTTTCCAGACACCTCAGAAATGACTTATACTTTGATAGTGGTGTTTTGTTTTGTGTAAGAAAGAAGAAAAAGGGAGTCCAATTCTAAAATTCACAACTAGGAATTTCATGTTTTCAAAACAATTTATAATTGTGAAATTATACACAAGGTATAATTCTTGTATTCCTCTCATCAGCTGAGAATCCTACAAGACTTCACTTCAAAGAGGTGACATCTATGAAGAAATCACTACTAGATTGGGAGTCACGAAATTCTAATTCTTGGCTTAGGAGACCACTAAGAGCCACAGGACCATGGTTAACCACTTAACCTTTCAGAGAGCTAGGCTGATCATCTGTCATTTTAGGGGAGATCACTACAGAGGTCCTGCGATTGTCTCTGGGTCTATGATAGTCATATTCTATGATGTGTATTAGAACTAATGGCCCCATTCTTTTTTTTTTTTTTTTTGGTACCGGGGATTGAACTCAGGGGCATTCTACCTTCAAGCTATACCCCCAGCCCTATTTTTTATTCTTTATTTTGAAACAGGGTCTCACTAAGTTGCGGAGTGCCTTACTACGTAGCTGAGGCTTGCCTCGAACCCAGATCCTCCAGTCTCAACCTCCCAAATGCTGGGATTACACGCATGCGCCACCACGCCCGGCTGCCAAGACCATTCTGAACTACCATTCGATTAGGTTACAAAAGCAAAGTACTTGGTAACTGTCCTTGAAGTGCAATGATTTAATTAGAATAGATTTTCACATGATCACATTCAAAGAACTCAAAGTCTCTTAATTATGTAATGCATTGCCAATAATTAAATAGTCCTCTGTAATATTCACTAAGAGGAAACTTGAATTACAGGTCATTTGTAGAGAGGAGATGTACTGAAAACACCTGATAGGCAATAAATTCAGTGTTGTACATCCACAAATCAATTCCAAAATTGCATCTGAATATTAAGAATGACTCTGGCCTTCACTTAATGGTAAGTCCTATGAAATCAATTAGCTGTTAAAATAGTCTAATTGAAACATATGTATTTTAATTTTTGTGTGTATATTTTTAAAAAGTCTTCTTAATCAACCCAAAACATTCTGAAATTGCACTTCTAGGTAATGTACTGAGAGAATTGAACTTCTAACGGGATAAAACCAAGGATGTGGAAAATTTGAGAAGGATGATATTCAAACAGCAGCAACTGGAAAGAATAAATTAAGATCATATTAGTTTACTGCAGTTTATCCTGAAAAGTGGTCTAAGAAGGACGTTTTAAACAATCTACCACCACAAATACAACATTTCAACACAAACACACATAGTCTGAGACTCACAAATAGTTATTGAGCCAGGCACAATAGCACACACTTGTAATCCCAATACTTGGGTGGCTGAGACAGGAGTATCACAGGCTCTCAGCCAGCCTCAGTTACTTAGTGAGACCCTGTTTCCAAATAAAGAATAAAAAATGGGGCCGGGGGTATAGCTCAGAAGCAGAATAAGCCTGGGTTATTGGGGGGTAAGGGTGGCAAATGAGTAACATTGTAATTTATTTTCTCTCTCTGAGCAATAGCCAGGTTTCACATTACTATCAGATCTAGGAGGGAGAAAAACAGAGCTATCTATAACAATAACTAAAAAAATTATTCTTCATAAAAAAAATCAGAAAGAACCCTTACAGGTGGATAAAAACTAAAAAGATCATTTTAGGTCACCATGAATAATAGAAATGACTTATACTTTAATACTGGTTTTGCTTTGTTAAGAGTGGAAGAAAGAAGAATAATGCAAAGAGTTCAAGTCTAAAATTCACAACTAGGAACTTCATGTTCTCAAAACAAATTATCATTGTGAAATCATACACAAGATATAATTCTTATATTCTTCTTTTGATATTTTATCTGCCTGACCTCATCTGTCCCCTTCCATCTCCCAGGGACAAACCGATGGCACTCATGAAGAAAGAATACAAAGCCCCCCTTTCAAAAACGTAGGGCCTACAGTTTTTCATGGTGCACAGCACAGAGATGGTCTTACTGAATCCTGCAAAAGAACACATGAGTTAACACCTGAGTATGTGAGTAAATAAGTATGATAGAAAAACTCACATTTTGTTCACTGAGAGAACCAGGAAGAAAGGGAGAAACAAGCAAGAAAAACTCAGATGAATAAAGAATAGCAAGAGCAGGAAAAAGCAAAGAAATTTACAGATAGATGCATCAAAATACACCACAAGTAACCTCTCAACTCTCAGAGAGACTCTGGAAAAAAGATACACAAGAAAGAGACAGAGGAAAACGCCAGGAGGAAAATTAGCAAAATAATCCAAATTACCTTCTTCCTCTACCATCTATGTAGATAAGAGCATTTTAGTAGGGAACTTTATAAAAACATTCTGAGACAGAGTCCTCCAGACTGAAATATGCCTTTAGGGCCTCTGAATGCATTACTACTACTTCAAGATTTTAAACTCCTGTTTTTTTTAACAACTGCAGACATAAATATAAAGTCGCATTCCCTTAACAACACACTAGACCCCATGGAGTCCCCAGGTCAGAGTTATCAGCCTAATGAATCATCATGGGACTCACACTCTTTGTGTTCAATGTTCTTGACCATCTCAAGAGTTTCAAATTTGTGATATAACCATTTGTGATATAATCATTTGGGGGGTGAAGCTTACCCACCCACCTAAATGATGCTTTTCCAAAACCCATCATTAACAGTGTGATAGGACCCTGAGAAGTCTCCTTTAACTCCATCCCACTTAGCACATGTTTTCTGAGCAGCAATACAGCGTGACATGGGTGTGAGGGCTTGGGAAAGGTGGGGTGGGGGGACTTAGATCTAAAACGAAGAGGGTCAAGAAAAAGGTCGAACTTCAAAGACTTCATGTTCTAGCATTCTCAGATCCTATGCCTTTTAGTACCTCTTGCTAAACCTCCTTAGTTGATGGGCTATCAGGACATCCCACTGTAATTCAGACTAAAAAGACTAAATATATGTTTCCTCTAGTGTCAGTAAATTACCTTCATAGTCAAGTCAAAGGGTTAGCAACAGGCAAGAGATGCAGCGATGAATAAGCCTTCCGGTCCTCGATGATGTCACAGGACAAAAGCAGAAGAGAGCAAGTAAAGTAAGAACTTCAGCACAGGTGGAAAGCTAGGAGTCACAAGGGTCAAAGGAAGGAGAACCACATGTACCTCTTGAGGGGAGGGGTGGGAAGGTGAAATGCGGGCAAGTGGAGAAAAAGGCTTCCTTGCCAGCCCGGGATGGATGAGTCATCAAGAACTCCTCCTGCCTTACCGATGTCTATAAATAATCCCAGGTGCTGCCATTCCATTTAATTACTAAGCCTCTCCAGATGGAGAAAAATAATTAAGCAGACTGTAGTGCCGACATGATATAAAGAATGGGTTTGCAACTTGAGAGACATTTGAGTTCCGAAGTTTCCTTTCAAATACAAAATCAGGGTTGGAAAAGGGGTGGGGGGGAGGGAATGACTCTAGGGACCTGAAGGAAAACCAAAGAACTCAAGGCAAATTGTGGGTGGGATTTCAGTTCCATAGAAGCAGAACCACTAAGACAAAATAATCTCAATAGAGTTGTTGAAGGTACATTCACAAAAAGAAATGCTTCAAGGATGATAACCTACACATGATGCAATTTATTTATTTCTTAACTGTATAAGAAATATATGTATTTATGGGGCTTTCAAATCCAGACACAACAATAATTTTCTATCTTTGTGTTCAAAGCAAAGATTCAGAAGTGACTATTCCCCAAGAGAAAGCTGAAAAGAATGTTGCATGAACAAAGTTTGGAAATGTAGATGCTCTTAAAGAATCATGCATTTATAATTCCAAAGTTGCATGGAATTATTGAAATATAAAAAACTCAAGCACTCACATAATAATGGGTAATGGAATGAATAGGGTGTTCCTGCCCAAATTATAAGTTCAGCCATCATCATGTGTTTGATGAAAAAGCACAATTGGTCAAACCTATAGAATGGAGATGCCAAACTTCTGCAAGCATTACACTGAAAGCCATTAAGACACTTGCATGGCTAGAAGGCACTTTGGTCCTGAGGGAAAAATGGAAAGAAGTGTTAAATGAGCAAATGCATTGGAAGCAAAATCAAACTCTAAATTCAGAGGGTGATGAAAGAGCATTAATCTAAAAAATTCAGGCCTTTTTAAAGGAAAGGTCATTCTGGATATTATTTACTCCCTACTCTAGGAACTTAAACTGGACCCAGTTAAGTCTTTTGGTGAATTGTTTCAAAAGCAAAGTATCTTTCCACAAACAGCCTAATTATCCAGTGGTCTGTATTTCATATGTCTGGTTTTCATATTTCTAATGTGTTTAACCATGTAAGGTATTACAATAATAGATTTGTGTGTGTGTGGGGGGGGTACTGGGGATTGAACCCAGAGGCATTCCACCTTTGAGCTGCACCCCTAGCCCAATTTTATTCCTATTTGGAAACAGGGTCTTGCTAGGTTGATGAGAGTCTCACTATTTGCTGAGGCTACCCTCCAACCGGTGATCCTCCTGTCTCAGTCTCCCAAGTACTGAGACTACAAGCGTGAGCCAGCACGTCTAGCTAATAATATATTTTAAAAGAACATTTCAATAACTTTCAGTATTTTCCATTTTAACAGACACTTGAATCAGGTTATCAATAGAAAATAATGTAAGTTCTATTTTTAAAAAGTGAAATAATTAATTTTTCTACTTACATTAATTACACAAGTATTTATACTCTTGGGTGCTTTAACAACAAATTCCTCTATCCCTTGCCAGTTGTTTATTTCAAATTTAATTTTTTAAAAAGATCTTTAAAGCCACACTTTATCTTACCTATTCCCAATCCTTCCAGAAAGCTGTTAGCTCAAAGGTGATCTGTGTGTACTAGAAAAAGGCGCCCCTTCCTCCAGACACATTACGTCCTTGTGTTGGAAGATTGTTGCGCTCATCCCACCCACCAGGGGGTCCATGATTCTCCACTTTCTACCTGTGGAGGTGGTCCTTCCTCCCTCCACCTTGCTCACACCGAGTACTCAGGGAGACCTGGCTTGCCATCTCTCAACACTGCAAACAATGTGAGCTGCCATTCAAAGATCTCGGGGCCATGCCAGGCATCATGAGGTTCTGATCATGTTGACACGAAGAGATGACGAGGACCACCTAGAGACCGTGTTCCAATGGGAAGGCACAACCTAGGAAGGAGATAACCAGCCAACCCTCGGACTATGACTACTGTTTCATTATGAGGCACTTCCGTGTAAAATTTCCCATATTAAACTAAAAGAAAGAAATGTAAACACCGTATAGATTCAACAAATCACACCTATGAGCCACACTGGGGCCACAGGCAAACAACTCTGAGTCTAGGCCAACATAAGACTCCTTGGTCAGACTCAGAAAATCAAGGGCCACATGTTTTCTCTCATATGTCAGAGCTAGAGAGAAAAAAGGAAAGAAAAAGGAGGTCATAAAAATTAGGAGAGAGATCAGTAAACAATGGAAGGGGCTCAGGGGAGGGAACAGGAGAGGACAAGGGGAGTATAGGGAAAGAAACAAAGCAAATGGGTGTATATGTGTGTATCACTATGAATCTCACAATCACACAGAATTAGGAGATTGTCCCAATAAAAGATTTTTTTTTTTGCGGTACTGGGGGTTGAACTCAGAGGCATTCTACCTCCGAGATATACCCCCAACCTTATTTTTTTTTATTCTTTATTTTGAAACCGAGTCTCACTAAGTTGCGGAGTGCCTCACTAGGTAGCTGAGGCTGGCTGCGAACCTGGATCCTCCGGTCTCAGCCTCCCAAATGCTGGGATAACAAGTGTGCGCCACCACGCCTGGCTCCAATAAAAGATTTTTAAAAAATGCCTTAGTTAACCATGTGCCCACTAGGTTTGTGTTACTTTACTAACTTCGTCATATGTAATCACAGGAAGGCAAGAGAGAACACCAAAATACCCAAGTGATAGACACATATTGAAGGAAGAGGAAGCAAAAATAATAAGAAAATGATTCTTATGTATGGAGCAAATCAACATGGAGTCTACCAGCACCTACACATCTGGAAATCGGCCTTTGGGCACTTGTGTTTATGGGCCCTATGCATCATGGCCCCCTGGATAAGGACGATGGAACTGAGGAGGGCAGCCTGTACAAGGAGAGGAGTGTCTCTGTTATCTCCTTTCAGCCATTATCACATGGGATTATGACAGGAAGGTTCTAGTAGACAGGAGACAATTATGTTTGTTTGTTTGTTTATTTATTTATTTATACTGGGGATTGAACCGAGGGATATTCTATCTCTGAGCTACACCCCTAGCCTTATTTTATTTTCTATTTTGAAACAGGCTCTGAATTGCTGAGATTGGGCAGGCATCACCACACAGTTAATGTAGCAACTAGTACCACTTGTGGCACAGAACCAGTACTGAACAGATGATGAATAATCCTTCAATACCAAAATGTCAGATACCAGGTTTGAATGTAGAAATGCATTATCAAGATTTCCCTATTTTGGAAAGAAATACCAAACTCTCAAACTTATTCTAACACAATGCTTCTAAATACAAGGTCTCAAAATATGGGATTTAACTAGAGAGGCAAATTAAAACAACAATAATATTTTTTTCTTTCTACTGCATGACAGTGTGATAAATGTATAAACACACACGTGGAGTGACTTATAAGAAAAAAATAAAAAAGGAAACAGTTCAACACAGCTGCTATCTAACTAAAATTCTGTTTTACATTTTATTATCTGCCCTGTTTTGTATCTACAGGATCATGAGTCAAAATTTAGAAAAGGACCTAACAAATGAAGTGCACAAGAAATTTCTTCATATGCAAACTAGCAGTCATGTCCTAGAAATACTTTAAAAATTCAAAACCTAGATTTCACAGTGAAGTATTTTGCTGGTGTGCCTGTCCAGGACTCTTAATTGGTCTTATATTTAACAAGTGTTTATAGAGCTGGAAAAATTGAAAGCACTTGGGTACAGCGTGCTGTGTCTTTCCAATACTCATAAAAACATTTACAATTTTATTGTCCTGTAAGAAAGGTGCCCAATAAAGTGGCTGATGGCTGGTGTGGACCTGGGTGGCAGACAGAGAAGGTGGGGATTAGAGCAAAAAGTGGAATGAAGAAACAACAGGTTAACCAGGTAGGTGGGACTAGTTTCTGAGTACTTTATAGGACTTGGTATTGTCAAAGGCAAACCAATCACAGTTTAGGAACAGAAGCGGTTCATAGAAAATACAAGTGATTTCCCAAGAGGGCAGTATCAGAACAAACTTTTGTCCATTGTGGGGTTTCCACTCCACAAAAACCAGATAGATGGCTATACATAAATGGCATCTGGCATTTACCAAAGGGTTATTGGGTACCAAGAACCATATCAGACTCTTTCAGTCACAATTACAATCTTCATGATATCTCAGTTGTTATCTCACTTAAAAGACAATAACACTGAGAGTTTAGAGACATCACCACTCTGCAGCTCTTAGATACAGAATGCAGGTTCAGAGGTAAATATATTTTACTCTAGTGAATATGCTCTTTAAGCACTATGATCTATTGTGGTTCATGAAAATAATCAGAGAAAACAAATGTGTTGAATAACAACGGGGAAAGCCGGGCGTGGTGGCGCACGCTTGTAATCCCAGCATTCGGGAGCCTGAGACCAGAGGATCCGGGTTCTCGGCCAGCCTCAGCTACCTAGTGAGGCCCTCCGCAACTTAGTGAGACTCGGTTTCAAAATAAAGAATAAAAAAATAGGGCTGGGGGTATAGCTCGGAGGTAGAATGCCCCTGAGTTCAATCCCCAGTACCGCAAAACAAAAAAAAAAAAACAAAAATCAAAAAAACAACAGGGAGATCAGCCCAGTACACAGCATAGACAGACAACTTCCAAACTATCTGACCACAACCCACTGCAAATTACACACATTATATCGTGATCCAGTATATATCCAGTGTGCACTATTGTGCAAAAACATTTACACTTGCTATGTGTGATATATGCTGAAATTTTCTAATTTTTTTTCTTCTTCTTTGGAACGAGGGGTTGAATCCAGTAGCATCTTACCTCTGAGGTACACTCGGCCCTTCCTATTATTTATTTGAAAACAGGGTCTTGCTAAGTTGCTGGGGTTGGTCTCAAACTTGCAATCCTCCTATCTCAGCCTCCCAAGTACTGGGATTATAGGCATGTGCCACCATGCCTGGCTCCCCGCTCCCCCATTTTATGGTACTTATTTCATTATGTTTAAAACATTGGTCAGGACTCAATGAAATAGTTTCATAGCCCACTAGTAAAATAAAACCCAATATTTAAAAACTGGTGCCATAACCAAGATTTCTGATATTAGAGAATTGGGCTTTTCAAATTTTCATATCTAATCGCCCACAGGAGTCGTTATCCAAGAAAAGGGAGAGAGGAAGTTAAGAGGGAGATAAGCAAGAGAGAGACTTGTCAATCATGAGTCCCCCACTTGAAAGGGCAGTGAAATTAACATACTCCAAACCAAAGAACTCCATCTCGATGACAAAGAACCGCTCTCAAAAAGACAGGTGGGATAGACCTGTGTTGGAGAAAGGTTATGGTGTCTTTAATTAATGTGCCTTTGAATGGTCAGAAAGACACTATTTTCCAAAACTGACTCTGTGGTACAAGGAACACCTGCTTGTAGCTTTCTGGCGAATTTTAAGACTGAAAGACAAGTCATGTGTCTACTGCTCGCTCAAGTTACCTTCCACCGGAAAAAAGCACCATGTCTCCTAGAGGGACCTGGCCCAGACACTCACCAGTCAACACTACTTTAATTAGATTTGACTTATTAAAAAGCTCAGGCAGCACTGTCCATGGCACGATGCCAGGTGTGGCTTCCATGTGCAGAATAGACACAAGAGCCCTGAGTGTTAATCAACATGAGCACATAAAAAGAGACAGAAAGGATAGGAGTGCACCAACGTGAGAACTCAGAAAGAGCCAAACAAAAACTTTAGTTACCATGGGGACTTAGGGGAAGGAAAGAAAAGGGGCCTCTTCAGAGAAGTGACTGGTGCTATTTCTTAATCTAGTTGCAAGTGATGTCAAATTTTAAAGCCGCTCAGAAGAAAACCACCCTTTTATTTTTTATTTATTTTTTTATTTTTTCACATCAGCCTCTTAATATGCCGAGGGAACCTGTTCAAAACGCTTCAGCAGTGAAGGAACTTAGATGATAAATGTGTTCTTCAATATGTGCGCCAGTCAAGTAGCAATAAAATCAGAATAATTCATGCAAAAATTTTCATTATGTTTCTAAACATACTTATTTACATTTTAAATCACACATTAGACAATATGAAATATCTTTCATTTAGACAGGTGCGAACTAGAAAACAGATGCATTCATTAAACATGGAACAATTCGGCGAATTAAAAAAAATACTCAGAGAACTCTCTGGTTGAAGTATTTCAGCCACTACTAACTTACTTGAAAAAATATGGCCATGGCTCCAATTATTCTGTTCTCAGAAATTGCAGTTTGAAAGCTGTCAAAATCATCTGGATTGTAAAAGAAAATCTGCATCTGTAAGACAACAATTAAAAAATGTATTAGAAAAAAAACTTTAAACCTACATAAGAGTGGAGAATAGTACAATGAACCCATAGTCCCCACTAAGATTTTCATGTCTTCATGTTTTCCCTTTGCTAAAGTATTTCAGTGCAAAGCCCAGAGGACATGTCATTTTAACCCTATGTATTTCAGAATGAACCCTTCCCACATAACCACAAGGTGTGTATGTCACTCCAAAATAAATAATAGCAATGCCACCTTATTACCAACTACCGAGGTCATGGTAAGAATTCTCTATTAAAAAGCAAAACTTAGCTGGGCGTGGTGGCGCACGCTTGTAGTCCCAGCACTCAGGAGGCTGAGACTGGAGGATCTGGGTTCGCGGCCGGCCTCAGCTACCTAGTGAGGCACTCTGCAACTTAGTGAGACTCGGTTTCAAAATAAAGAATAAAAAACAGGGCTGGGGGTGTAGCTCGGAGGTAGAACACCCCTGAGTTCAATCCCCAGTACCCCCCCCCCCCAAAAAAAAAGCAAAACTTAAGCCAGGTGGGTGGTGTGCAACTGTAATCCTAGTACTTGGGAGGTGGAGACAGGAGGATTGCAGGTTCGAGGACAGCCTCAGCAATGTAGCAAGACTCAGGAACCTAAGGAGACTCTGTTTAATGGAGTTAAAGATCCTGAAGTGGGAAAACTAAGCCAGTGATATTCAGTTCACGTGTTAAAATTATAAACATTCAAGTGGGCACATTTTTATAAATGACTTGCACACAAATGATGAGAACTTAAAGGAGTATCTCAGAAGCTTTGAGAAAGCCTAGCAGGCATACTTCAGTACATTCACAAAGAAATATAATGGTAATGACATTAATAATGCTTTGCATTTTACAGTTTGCAAAAGCCACCTATACGTGATTTTACTGAGTCTTTTAACAAGTCTATGAAGATACCACCAGAAAGCCCAAATTCCATGGACTCCTATCCAGACCTCACATACTTCCTCTTATATATGGCTTGGGCTTCTCATTTAAAACACAAATAAGTCAACAAAGAATCACTATCTAGTTTGAGTGCCGAACATGCCTTGATATTTAAAAAGATTCAGAGAACAAGCCAAGTGTTGTGGTGCAATCTGAGTCCTTAGGAGGCTGAGACAGGAGGATCACAAGTTCTAGATCAGCGTTGGCAGTTTAGGGAGACCTTCAGCAACTTAGCAAGATCCTGTTTCAAAATAAAAAATAAAAAGGGCTGGGAGTGTTGCCCAGAGGTAGAATGACTCTGACTGTGGGTTCAATCACAAGTAGAAAAAAAAAAAAAAAAAAGAAAATCAGAAAACAAAACAGGCTACAGTGCATTGTCCAGAGCCTACCTAGTTTCCTCTGCTGCTTAACTATGAGGCCTCAGGCAAGCTATTTTCTGAGCATGAGCTTCCTGGTGTTTGAGCTATTTCCACGGGGTAGGGTGGCTGTGAGAATCTCACACCTTGGTGTGGTGCCACCACACTCAGACCCCATTAGTACCCCACATCACCCTTGTGCCTGCCATATGGCAGGCTAATGAGTGGCAGACATCTTGAAACTTCTAATGAGAATGGGATTCCAGTGAATCTTCCAGGTCACCCCCGAAGACAATAAGGTCTCCTATATCATTAGCTCTCTGTCATGACCTTTATTTCAACTCTTTTCCAAATGACATGATGTGATTTTCTGTAACAGGTTCAACAACCCCATTCCGTACGGGATTTTGGAGATTTGACATTGAACAATAAATTCCCAGCAGGCCAATATACCTCAGAGTGACTAGGTGAGGCACAGGTCAAAGGTTAACAGAAGCCAGATCAGTGAATGAACCAAGATGTGAGGAAGGAGGTGACATTTCTTTTCTAAAGGGTAAAATCAGGTAGCCCAGATTAGGCTACTTTCCAGGGAAATTCAGGTACCTGAGTAGATAGAGAAAGGTGAGGTGGATTCTTCTGGAAGCTTTTCTTTCTTACAGCAAATTCTTTATCTTAGGCTGTGAATTCCCAGCAATTCTGGCAATTTCTAACAAATGTGTTGCCTTTGGGTTTGGATGGCTACAGACATCATGAACTGACACTGAGAAAAATCCATTCGAAGAGGTGCAGATTAAAACTGTTTAATACCAGGTCAGTTGCTTTGGGTGCAATGCTACTAATCCAAGAAAGAAAGTCCATGCAAGTCTATTCAGAAAATTACACTTCACTTTCCTTTTAAGACTCAGGCCCTCAAATTAAGTAGGTTCACAGGCGAGTTTCTTATACTTCAGCCCATAAAGAGGGGTGACATTGTTTAATGCATCACCCGAATAGTCTGTGATACAAAATACTTTAAGACCTCTTCAAGGGCACTTTCATTTACAACTAGGTAAGGAAATGCACTTTTAGAAAATGTATTGGAGTCAAGGCTCCACCTACCCTGATAATAAAATGTCTCATAAAGAGAACAGTGGCACAGGTCGGAAATATCAATTTTCCTTGCTATTTCTGTCAAGTTGTGTTTCCCGAATTACATTCACATTTGAAGCTATCTAAAATATGAAAGTAAATAAGGAGATGAGCTTTTGCTGAGCATTTTTTGGTTATTGATGAGGCAAGTCTAGACTGAAGCTGGGAATATATTTTACAAAGCCATCTTTGGCAGGTACACACACACACACACACACACACACACACACACACTGACAATTTGAATAACTGTCCGTGGTACGTTGAATACGTAGAAATCAGCCAATCTGAAAACGAGAGCCTTCGAGATTATGTATTATTGTCGTTATTTTTCAAACATTTAGCAAGTACCTGCTGTAGGCCGAGTACTGTACAGTCATTTATTAGCACTCAGTGAAGCAGGTTTCACCATGATTCTCATTTTACAGGAAAGAGACCAAAGATTTCCAAATTTTATAATTCCCCCAATTTACGAAGCTCTTAAAGAAGGAAAATAGAGTAGGATAGAGATAACCTTTCCAGTCTCAGAGTTCAAAGTCTTAATCATTGCGCTTCCTTCTATCTGGCAAGAATATTTGCTTAATGCCTATCCTGTGTAAGCTACCATAACTGAAGAAGACACAGTCAATGCTTAGGAAACTAAAATATCATGCGTAAGACAAGGTTAACTTTTTCTTTGATGCTGAAGATGAGTAAATGTATCACAAAAAGCATAAGGTGATAAATAACATGGTCTTACTTCACCATGATTTAAGTGAACATAAAGTTAAAACAGGCAATAGATAGGGAGACATCTTCTTTTGTACTAGGGATTCAACTCAGAAGCATTCTATCTCCGAGCTACAACCCACGCCATTTAATTTTCTATTTTGAAACAGGGTCTTGCTAAGTTGTGGAAGGCCTCGAAGAGTTGCTGAGGCTGACCTTGAACACGTGATCCTCCTGCTTCAGCCTGCCAAGTACTGAGATTACAGGTGCCTACTACCACACCCAGCTGAAAGCGAACTTTTAATTGTCTACTATTACAGATTTCTAGTCTGTAAGTCAGACCTCAGGTCGCTGAGCTAATAAAGCCAAGAGGAAAACAAAGGTACCTCCTCTGCAGGTGGAGAAAGCTCTACATTATTACTCCCTTTTGAAAACTCCTACTTCTCCCCCACATACCTGACACAAGGTCCAAGAAAGAATTGCGATGAATTAAGAAAGGAAAGAGCACACAGACAGCTCAGAGGAAAAGCAATCTAACTGAAGGATCCTGTAGACATTGTGCTGCTGGGAAGTTTTTAATGCAGGCAAAAGCAGCAGAACAGCTGGAGATGAGATGTAAACAGGGCGAGATGCAGAGAGTGAGGAAGAAGCCCAGAGTGGAATTGAGTGTCACACCGGAGGCGGCAGTAACAGAGCTGAAGAGGTGAAATGTGCTTTTCAAATAGCGGTTGGCAGAAGCCCGTACGCAGGAAGCCAGCTGGGATGTGGTGGTGGACAAGAGACGGCAGCCTTAGAATCAAAATGATAGTGAAGGCACAGAGGAAACCCAGCCCTGGTAAGGCTCCGATGGTTGATTTGCAGTGGGTGAGGTGACAGCTGGAGCCTGGTTTTTGTTTTCTTTTTGTGGTACTAGAGATTGAACCCAGAGGCATTCTACCTCTGTGCTATACCCCCAGATTTTTTGTTTTGAAACAGGTTGCTGAGATTCTCACTACATTGACTAGGGTGTCCTGGAACCTGCAATCCTCCTGTCTCGGCCTCCCATGTACTGGGATTACAGACATGTGCCACCATGTCCAACTTTTATTTTTTATTTTATTTTTTGCGGTACTGGGAATTGAACCCAGGGGCTTTTTACCTCTGAGCTATACACCCCCCTGGCCTATTTTATTTTTTATTTGGAAACAGGGTCTCACTGAGTTGCTGAGAGTCTAACTAAGTAGCTAATGCTGGCAGCAAACCTGAAATTCTCCTGTCTCAGCCTCCCCAAGTACTGAGATTACAAGTGTGTGCCACCATGCCCAGCTCCCCATGTCCAGCTTTTAAATAAATTATTAATCCAATTTTTTTCCTCCCTATAGTACTGGATTTTGAGTCCAGGGACATTTCACCACTGAGTTACATTCCCAGTTGCCCCCTCCCTTTTTAATGGTTTAATCTTTTACTCATATAACACAGTTGTTCCACATACACATATACATCCTGATTTCTTAACTTATATTGTGAACATTTTTAGCTCCCCAGCCCTATTTTATTTTTTACTTTCAAAC
This sequence comes from Graphiurus murinus, assembly GCA_004027655.1. Taxonomy (NCBI): domain Eukaryota; kingdom Metazoa; phylum Chordata; class Mammalia; order Rodentia; family Gliridae; genus Graphiurus; species Graphiurus murinus. The sequence continues at coordinate 81,060 of PVLC010002704.1, read as the reverse complement.
AGGTTTAATTAAGTTACCATGCACTGATCCTGAACCTGCAACCCTCCCATCTCAGCCTCTCAAGTACTGGGATCATAGGTGTGCGCCACATGGCCAGCTCTTAATGTAGTCATCTGTATTATTATTAGGCCAGGATGCAAATGCTCATCACACCATATGCCACGTCACTCATTCTGCAGTGTTGGACAGGAAGGTCTCTGCAGCCAGGAGCAGGTTGGCCTGGTTCAAGGATGTGTTCCCAGAGCAGCACTGTTCATTACAAGGACTACTCAATTTGAGCAGGGCGTGGCAGCCCAGGCCTATAATCCCAGTACTTGGGAGGCTGAGATAGGAGGATCCTGGGTACTAGGCCATGGGACAAAAACTTGGAGGCCCTGTTTCAAAACACAAAATAAAAAGGGCTGGGGGTTCAATCACCAGTAAAAAAAAAAAACACACACACACACACACACACTACTGATTTATTTCTGGAATGAATAAGAAAGGAGGGGGAGCTGTAGATGGCTAGAAACAAGGATACCCAAATCATAAAGCCTTGGACACCTTCATGAATCTTCTTTTGGATTTAATGATAAAATGAGTAGCAAGGAGTGACCAGGATACTGAAAGAACAAAGATGTTTAAATCACTGGAGTAATGCTCGGAAAAGTACAGATTTAGTTGCAAATCACTGTGAAGTGGCCAAGTGGTGCCATGTAGAGTCTTGTTAGACATAGGGTACATATATTACTTTCTCTTTAATCTACAGGAAATTCAAACCATTTTCTAACTAACTCTGATCTGAAATTTTAATGTTCAAACTAAAGAATATAAATTTTAACTTCAGAGAAAAATGACAAAACACTATATTGTATAACACAAATACTGTAAGTATTGAACTATGATACGGGAACAGATTTTATTCCTGGCTACTTTTTGAAAAGATCATCATTTTTTGTGTGACAGTATTTTGTGAAGCTATTTTTGTAGATGTGATTAACGTTAAAATCAGTTGATTCTGAGCCGGGCGTGGTGGCGCAGGCTTGTAATCCCAGCATTCGGGAGGCTGAGACCGGAGGATCCAGGTTCTCGGCCAGCCTTAGCTACCTAGTGAGGCACTCCGCAACTTAGCGAGACTCGGTTTCAAAATAAAGAATAAAAAAATAAGGCTGGGGGTGTAGCTCGGAGGTAGAATGACCCCGAGTTCAATCCCCAGTACTGCAAAAAAGAAAAAAAGAAAAAAAAATCAGTTGATTCTGAATGAAGCAGATTAGCCTCTGATGCAGTGGGTCTGGCCTCATCAGCTGAAGGCATGAGGACTCCCTAAGAGATAGGACTCCAGAATGCAACATACAAAGTCAGCCTGAGTTTCCAGCCTTTAGATTCCAGACTGCACCATCACATACAGGCCAGAATTACATATACATGTACATGTATCTCCACAACACAGGACAAAACTGTTCTGGCCCAGTGACCTTCCTTGACCTCTTTCATCTTCAGTCACCTCTTCCTAACTGGCTTCTGACCAGGAGGATGCAGCACCTGCCACAGCCCACTGCTCGCTCTCGTGCCTCATAGGACAGGCCCGCCGAGGTGGCATGATGAGGGTCTAAGAGCACGGGCGGAGGAGTCAGATCTGATGTGTACTGAAGACACTTGAGATCTCTCAGGCTCAGTGTCTCCTTCTGTAAATCAAGGTCATTCGCTCCTCCTGAGATCCTTGCAGTAACTTTTTTTTTGGTATTAGGACTGAAGCCAGGGGTGTTCTACTTCTGAGCTATATCCCAATCCCTATTGAAACACAGTCTCAATTGCACAGAGCCTCCCTAAGTGGCTGAGACTGGCCATGATCCTATGATCCTCCTGTCTTGGCCTACCAAGTACTAGGATTACAAGTGTGCACCACCACGACCCGGCTGGGACCCTTGTAATAAATTTGAAGGAAGCACATGCTCTTAAAAAGCCAGAACAAAGTAAATAGCTCTTGTTTTTCTGTTATCATGGATCATGATAAGCAGAAGGAATATGTAAATTAAGGTGAAATGGATTGTCTCCTTGGGCCAGGCAATGTCTCAAACGAGTCATGCCACAACATGCAGCATGGAACCCACCTGTGGGCTTTGCTGCCAGAGTATTTTTAGAAGAACTGAGCTCTAAAGAATAGCAGGCATTCGGTATCTTCACAGGTAAGAAGGCATTGAAATAAACATTCTGAAAGGTTTGCTTTATACAATATCATTAATCACAGAGTGCAAGGATCCTTAATTATTTCCTTTTTCTCACATGCCCTGTACTGTGGAATTATCTTTACACCAGGAATCCAAATTTTCGGGGCAGAGGAACCCAAAGTACATGGCAGGGCTGTGAGCCACACGTACAGGTGCTGGGCGACCAGGGTCCCTCGTAAAAGCCTCTGTGTGAAGCTTGTTTATTCCACTATACGTCCATTTATTAGTTGATTTTCAGAATTTCTGGCTCAGTGATACATCTGATTAATCAAGTAAGAATTTAATCTTTGCACTTATCTTTTAATAAGGCAGAGTTCAAGCTCTTAGTTACAATGGTATGTCAGGTTTTTCCAGAATTTACTAATGCTTGATTTCTGAGACATTTCTTAGATTTCAGCCTACGTTTGGACACATATGAGGTAGTTTTGGTATCTGGCTGTTTCATGGCCATATCCCCTTATCATGTATTGAGGAAAAATGGCAATAGATATAGCTCTCCCATTAATAACTGGATGAACCACTAGCATTTAATTACTCTCTCTGAGCCTTAACAACCCCATGAGTAAACTGAGAAAAAATAATTGTGTCACTAGAAAATAACTTAGGTAAAGCACCTTTCACCATGGAAGAAAAAAAAAAATAGTGAAAGGATTATTTGCAATATGTCCAAATTGGAACCTACCCAAATCAGAGTCAATAAATGAGGACAAGTTAGGCATAGTGATATACACCTATAATCCCAGTATTTGGGGGGTTGAAACAGGATAATCTTAGGTTCAAGGCCAGCCTCAGCAAATTAGTGAGACCCTCATTAACCTTGCCAGACTCTGTTTCAAAATAAAAATTAAAATAGGGCTGGGGGTGGAGCTCAGAGGTACAATGTTCCTGGGTTCAATCCCCAGTATCAAGTAATAATAATTACATTATTATTATTATAAATGACAACAAAGTATCACCATGAACTATACTCCAAATAAGGAAACAATATAGACAAACCTTACAGGGAAAAGGTGAATCAAATAAGCCATATACAAAACAGATGGGCACGAGAGGAAGGTGGGGTGGTGGGTGAGCCAGGAAAAACCCACGCTGCTCAGGGGCCGCTCAGCAGTCACCCCTAGGGGGCAGTAGCTGGAGAAGGCATCCGAGGATACTAAGTTCTGTTTGATCTGAGCACTGGTAACAAAGGTAGGAGAATTCATTCAATCATATCCTTAATATCTGTGACCTTGCCTCTTTGGTAATGATGCTTTAATAGTGAATAAATAAAATTAGCTGTGCTTTGGACACTGGGATGAACAGAGGCATAACCATCTCAGACTGCAGAGCAGGGCTGCACGTACTTCCCCTGATTTTTAGAGAAGCCTTGATTTTGGCTTCTCAAAACCCTGGAGTAAAGCGACACTAAATGTATCTGCTACATGCAGAGAGTGCCAAAGGGCCCCGGCCAAGGAGCCTGTGCTAGTATGTGGACTACACATTGCTTTGACCACCCTTCACCCTTCTTGCCAAAGTAGAGGCTGCGCATGAAACCCAGGGACAGCCTCATCCCTAAAACACTCCAGGAGGGCTGACTAAATATATCCATAAATATATTATTTTTTTCAATATTGGAGGTCAAACCCACTGCCTCATATATGCTAGGCGAGTGCCCTCTCTACCATGAGGCTATATCCCCAACTTTATTTATTTATTTATTTATTTATTTATTTATTTATTTATTTATTTATTCATTTTGAGACAGGGTGTCTCTAAGTTGCCCAGGTTGGCCTCCAACTTGCAATCCTCTTGCCTCTGCCTCCAGAGTCACTGGGATTACAGGCATGTGTTACCATGTCTGGCTAATATATCAAATTCCTCACAATGTTTAACATCAATTCCTTTAATCCTTACCACCACTTTATGTGGGAGGTACTATTATTTTTCCCATTTTGTACAAAAGGAAACTAGCTATTAGGTCTCGTCTAAGGAGTGACAAAGCGGAGACTTGTGAACAGCCTTTGACTGGAGAGGTCACACACTTAACTTGCTTCACCACACAACAGTCTGAGGAGGATCCCCTAGCAATGAGAACTACCTCTTAGTTATCTCTACCATCCTAACCCGAACCTTCCAAAACAGTGGTTCTCAACTAGAGGTGACTCCCAGTGGAAATTCACATGGCCATGTCTAGAGATACGTACGGTTGTCACTACCTGGGAACCGCTTCTGGCATTTAGTAGATGGAGGCTGAGGATCCTGCAAAACACCCCCCCCCCCCCATGTACAGGACAGCACCCTACACCAAATTAATGATCTCACTCCAAACGGCATTAGAGCCAAGAGCATACGGTAAAGCACTGTTTTTCTTTCTCTTCCCTCTACTATGAATCTCTGAGGAGGAGGAATAAGTCACAGGAATGGGGCTCAGAGACTGGGGGAGCCTTTTGTCTGGACCCATAAAGTAGTGACTTGGACACGGCTCCCACCCCTGCTAGAGGCCATGGGAATGACTTCCTCTTGTAATCACGCACACCCTGCCCCCCTTGCTGGCACTGAGACTGTATACAGAAGGTTGGTCCTAGAAAGCAGAGGAGCTCACGCCTTGTCAGGGTGGAGGGGAGGACTCCCGAGGTGCATCTGGAACTCATTTGTATTTCAAAAACACGAAAATCACCACCACAGTGCTTGTGCTCTTTGTAATATGAAACTCTTCAGAAATTGCTTTGTACTGGGGAGTAACAGCCACATGATTCACCATGAAATGAAGTCTGGAAAATCATTTTGGATAAATGGACCTATAAATTCAATAGAATTTCCATGACAACATAGACTGCAACAATCAACCACAAATAAAAGGTTATAAATCATTCAGAACCAACGAGGAATCAGCAATACGTCTCCCATTTTGAAATACAAGAAACCTAAAATATCGTTTACTTGTTACTTACTCACCCAAAGTTCCCATCAGAGTTGTTGCCTCACTTCTGATGTTGAAATTTCCACCCCATAGTAGGTTCTGGGGGAAATGACAATGCCACACATTTGCAATCAAGCTAAGCAAAATTAAAACAGGTGTGGAGTTGGTGGTATCTCTTCCCTTGGACCAGCCCCAGGCCTTCTAGAAAGCTCCTGCACAGAGACTGGAGAGAGATCCGGAACCCTGCATTTTGCTCTATGCTAGGGAAGCCAAGCAAAATCTGAGGCTCCAGGAGAAGGAGGCTTATGTAAAACACTTGTGAGGACGCACCTTCAAGACCCGCGGGAGGCCAATCAAGTGCTTTTGAGTTCTATGCTACTGTCCTCAGCAGAACCACAGGGAAGCGTTTTTGAGATGAGGGAGGTCACCCAATCTAGAACATTTGTTCTCTAACAGAGCTCTCTGCTCCTCAGGTCATCTTTGTACTACTGGTGCAGGTCCCCCTTCCAATGGACTCCCTGGACCCTGTGTTCTGTGACCTTTCTGAGCACTATGAAGGTGGCCAAGTAGGTGGAATGAATGAATGAATGAATGAATGAATGAATGGAAGCTGTGTCTCAAATGGGAGGAAATGCATTTTATTTCTTTCTTTGGATCCTTTCTCATTATTCCATCTCCCTTATAATAAGCAACACTTTAATGGAGATGATAGACTGGAAGTGGCAGTGCATGCCTGTAATCCCAGCACTTAGGAGGCTGAGACAGGAGGATCAAAGGTTCAAGGCCAGCCTAAGAAACTTATCAAGGCCCTCCTTTCAAAATAAAAATAAAAAATAAGATAATAGGGCTGGGGGTGTGGCTTGGGGTAGAATGCCCCTGGTACAATCCCCAGCAACACACACACACACACACACACACACACACACACACACACACACACACTACACGTATATACAGGTATGCAACAACAAATCCCACTATCATGTAAAATGCAAGAATAAAGAATCTTAAAAGATACCATGTGCCACAATCCTGTATGTGCTGTGTAAGTAGATTGGACATAGAACATGTGTCTCTGTCTCCACAAGGCACACATGGCTTTGGGGAAAATAACACAAATGTATGTCGTTTTTCCAGGGGAGCAGAGAGAGATTGGTTTGGGGCCAAGAAAAGTGTTTATTTCATCACAATTTAAAATACTTATTGGCTCTAACAATACCTCATTTAGGGGGAAAATAAACCTTTTGAAATGAGAAAATAAAAGAAAGAAAAAAAATGGAAAAAGAACAAAACTGAAATTGCCCCCACAGTTCTAGAGACAAAGAGAGTGAAGCTACCAGACGGATTTGGGGATCCAACTCAGAACACCAGCCTCACCAGGAAAGTGCTCCCCAGGAACGAATGTGTCAGCCCTCAACACAGAGTGCAGCACCATGGCGGGGCTCGAGCTTCCTCTCTGCCTCATCGCTCTCTGACACACTTCTCTCTTCATTTATTTCTGACGGCAATGAAACAGACAACTACTCAAGCTCCGGCACGCTGCGACGGAGGCAGAGGTAGAGAAAAGGCTAAACTACTGCTTTTCGTCCACACAGACTAAATTCCCTTACCACGGACACGCTATTGAAAAGTCTATTTATTTAGCTTAATAGTTTCCTACCTATGTGGACATAAAATTACAGTGCACAAAGCAACGTTTCTCCCAGAGCATATCTTTGGTCAGAAAGACACCAGGGAATTACAGAGCAAAGCAAGGCTGCCCGAGCAGGGCAGGGACCAGGGTTGCTGCACCAGGTGGAAGCTGAGAGGCGTAGTGCAGGAGGCCTGAGCAAGTGGTCAGAGGGCTTCGTGGTAAGGAAGACAGGACTGCCTCCACTGCGGCTTTGATCGCAGTCTAGAATATTCTTGGCTGAATGACTCTTCTTTCCATGAGTTTGCCAGAGATTGACTTGGGATGTTAGAATCTCATAATCGGAGGTGACATATGAGGGCAGGGAAGAGGTGCTATTAGAAAATGGAAGGTCACATTTGAACTCTGCTTCACATGGTGCTAACATCATGGGCAAATTACTTAATCTTCTGAATCTCTGTTTCCAAATAGGAAAACTGAGATGAAGCTATTAGTAATTTTGAATGTGGATGACTTTTTAAAAAAATATGCTACCAGGAATTGAATCCAGGGGAATTTTACCCCGAGCAACACTCCCCGCCCTCTTAAAATTTTTCTTTTTGTTTTCAAATAGGGTATTGCTAGGTTGCTGGTAGTCTTGCTAACTTGCTGAGGCTGTTCTCAACCCTATGATCCTCCTGCCTTGGCCTCCCAAGTACTGGGATTTGGGGTGTGTGCCACCACGCTCAGCTTGACAATGGCTTTTGAAAAAGGTTTAAGGTTGAATATAACCTTAGAAAAGTTTGGTGTTGGGATTTAACACCACCAGGAAAATAGAAATGTCACAAAATTATGAGATCTTGTAAACACTCTTCTTTATGCTTCTTCTTAACTTCTTTTTTTTTTTTTTTTTTTTTTTTGCGGTAGTGGGGACTGAATTCAGGAGCATTCTACCTTTGAGCTATACTCCCAGCCCTATTTTTTATTCTTTATTTTGAATCCGAGTCTCACTAAGTTGCGGAGTGCCTCACTAGGTAGCTGAGGCTGGCCGCGAACCCAGATCCTCTGGTCTCAGCCTCTCGAATGCTGGGATTACAAGCGTGTGCCACCACACCCGGCCTTAACTTCTTTTCAAAAAATACATTTTTGTTGAACTGATTAGTTGATACTGACTCATTTACTGCAGGACTTTTAGAATCTTGTTGATCACATTTTCCCGCCCCCACTACCATTTTGTTATGATTTATTTATTTTTTAGTTTTGTTTTTTTTTAATTTTGCGGAACTAAGAATCGAACCCAGGGGCATTCTACCTCCAAGCTACACCCCAGCTCTATTTTTATTCTTTAGTTTGAAACAGGGTCTCACTAAGTTGCAGAGGGCCCCACTAAGTAGCTGAGGCTGGCCTCGAACCTGCGATTCTCTTGTCTCAGCCTCCCAAGTACTGGGGTTATAAGCGTGCGCCACCACGCCCAGCATGAAAATTTTTTAAACATTAAGCTTGAATGATTTTGCTGTGACCATCTGCGCACTCACCACCTAGGGTCTACCACTAATATCTTCATGGACTTGTTTTTCAAACAACAGCTGATTTCTCCATCCATTCATTTAATTGGGCACTGAATTTTAGGGGGGAAGATTGGCAATCTTCAACACCCAGCCAGTGACAAACTATAACTGTGGCATCAAGAAGAAATCATGCAAAGATTTTCAGGCTTTGGGTCCAAGCCAGAGCATGCCCTGCTGGTTTGTAGAGGGGTTAATAACTCTATTAATGAGGGCATCCTGAGACTTTGATAGATACAGCTCAGCAGGCAACTGTTAATAATTTAGAATAAAAATAGATTTGAAAGGAAGGTATTAAAAACAACAAAATATCAAATCCAGGGCTATATGAAGCCAAGAATCTACAGGAGACAGTGTCGACCAATAATCATGTCATCGATTAGCTTCATTCATGATCCAAGCTTGTTACTGATTATAGAAAACATCCAGAGACTGTATGTTAAATGTAATTGTGCTCACACACTTGCTTCTTTTACCTGTCTTGGATCTATAACACAAAATGTAACAGTGAACACACCCAGAAATCTGCCCAGGAAGCCTAGTTCATTATCTCTAAACCTGAGAATCAGCCACTCACAGAGGCTCCTGTCCAAAATCTTAATGAAGAAACTATTTTAAACCAAAAGATGCTTAAAATTGGCTGGCTTAGTTGGAATTCAAGCAGGGCCGTGGATATAACAAGGGAAATTTAGGAAATTCAAGAGAATTTTATAAAATTTATAATAGCAAAAGACTATAGACAATAGGAAAGTGAAGAAATAAATTAAGAAGCACCTATATTGTAGAATATTATGCTGTTATTAAAAAGAACGATTTTAATTTTGTATCTGTTAGGCACAGAGGTCTATGATATATTATTGAGTTAAAGCATAAGGTTGTGGAACACTATATAAGGATCATGCCATTTTTCAAGTAAAGGAGAAAATACAGAAACATAGAGGGGGGAAGAAAACCTGGAATAACCTATAGGAAATTTATATGCAGTTACCTCTGAGAACCAAGACTGAGATGAAACAATGACTTTAAGTTTCACTCCATACATTGAGTACTTACTGTTAAAAGATTTGTCAGTAAGAATAATGTTTTTCATAAATATTTAAAGTAATGCGTGAAAGACAGTAACCTCAAAGAAAGTGTAAAACAGGAGGGCACAATTTGTTTTCAGGCTGTACTAAATATTGACATTTATACATACGGAATGGTACACAGTTCTAAGAGTGATTGTGAATAACCTCAATGAAGCTTCAGAGTGAGCGTGCCCAGTTACCAGCATCCAGGTGAGAGGTTAAGACCCTTCTGTTGTTGGTGGGGTGTATGTGTGTGTGTAAACTAAGGATTGAACTCAAGAGCATTCTACCTCTGAGCTACATCCCCAGCCTTTTTTTTTTTAAACAGGGTCTCCTTCCTAGTTGCTGAGGCTGGCCTTGAACCTTCGACCCTCCTGCCTTACACCATCACGCCCAGCGGCCTACTTCTTGCCGCTGGAAAGCTCTGCTGCCCTCTTCTAGATACTGCTAACCATGAGTAACCGTCTCCTGACCAACACAGAGATTCGCTTTTAAGTTCATTCTAAATATGAGATTCTAAGATGCTTTAAAAGAAATTCTCTCTTTCACAGCAAGCCTCAATTTGCATGTATTATAAGTTGAAAATTGTTAGATCAGAGGTTGAGTTCTGGTTCTCTACTTTGTTTTATGGGAAAAAAATACAGGGTTTTGGGGAATGGTATCTGAGTCTTGGGAAGGCAAGCTTTAGGGCTATTTTCTAGCTAAATGCTAGGAGTTAGATGGAATGGGGTTTCTTTTTTTTTTTTTGCGGTACTGGGGATTGAACTCAGGGGCATTCAACCTCCGAGCTATACCCCCAGCCCTATTTTTTATTCTTTATTTTGAAACCGAGTCTCACTAAGTACCTCACTAGGTAGCTGAGGCTGGCCGCGAACCCAGATCCTCTGGTCTCAGCCTCCCAAATGCTGGGATTACAAGCGTGCACCACCTCGCCGGGCTTGGAATGGGGTTTCTGATGAAACAGAACCTGAGTCTGAAAGTCATCATCTAAGCCACACACCTATAATCCAGTACTTGTTTGGCTAAGACAGGAGGATCGCAGGTTCACAGCCAGACTCAGGAACTTAGTGAGGCCTTCTGAAACTTTGTGAGACCCTGTTTCCAAATAAAAAATAAAATAGGGCTGGGAGTATAGCTGAGAGGTTGAATGCCCCTGGGTTCAATCTTCAGTACCAAACAATAAAAATAAAAAACAAAGTGAACACCAGCTGTTAAGCTCCCCTTGGGCTACCCCAAGGCCACTTATACTTCCTTTGGAAATGATCCTTATACAATGTAGACATGTATCAAAGCATCACATAGTGCCCTATGACTATGTACAACTTTTATTTTTATGTAGAATTTAAAGATAATTTTTCTAAATTATTAGAAATTAAATTATTATAGTTTCCCCCTATGACTTCCCTATGATGTTTTTTTGGGGGGAGGTGTACTAGGGATTGAACCCTGGGGAATTCTAAACTCTGAGCTAGACCTCCAGCTCCATTTTATTTTTTATTTTGAAAAAGGGTTTTGCTAAGTTACTGAGGCTGATCTCAGCCCTGGGATCCTCCTGTCTCAGCCTCCCAAGTACCAAGATTACAGGCTAGCACCATCACTCTTGGTGCTGTAAGATTAAGTGAGGTTAGGAATGGATTGCATGAAGCATTTCACATTAAAAAAAATACGCAGCTTAGGTGAAGAGCTACAGCTGAGTAAACAACAATCTTCCATCCTGTTTTCCGAATTGAGTAAAAGAATGGCAGTAAGGCTGGATCCACGGGGATCTGCATGCCAGGGAAACCTACCTGCACATGCATTATAGCATTTTCAAGGGGTCTCTGGTGGTGGGTTCTATTCTTACTCAAAGCATTGTACTCTATTTTAATGTAGGCCCATATCCTAGCCTGGAGTTTGTAGTATTGGGCTTTATTTCTTCCAATGCTGACAACTCAAGTATTTCTAACCTGCCAACTCAATAATTCCTACCCACAGATTCCTCCACATGATTGTCTTTTTGTGCTTAATAGAGACACCCGGACTTTTGTTCCCAGCCTGGGAGCACAGAATGGGGCAGGATTTACAGTGCACTGGGCTTTCTGAGTCTTAAAATCACATTAGGTCTTATATTGGGTTCTTGGGCTTAATACCATCTTGGTGTATTAACCATACAATGGATAAATTTGTTTCCTTTTACTCAGCATGCTACTGGGCATTCAGGCCATCAGCACGGTGGCTCTCAGAAATGCAAACCTGTCTGGCTACTGCTGTGGCAGTTATTTTCATTAGTTGTCATTCTGTGCACTAAAGCTCTGAGTTCCTTTTTCAGGGTTTGGAGCCATGAGCAGTGTCCACAGCCATGAGAACAGTGGGTCAAGGGCGAACACCCTGGCCAATGAGGGGCAGGATCACAGCACTGGCTAAGGTGCAGACCCTGGACACATCGCAGGAAACCACCCAAAGAGAGGTGTAAGTCTCTTCCATCTTCGGGAGCAGTACAAAACAGCTTAAACTGGAGGATGGAGAATGTGGGTGGGCAGAGAATGCCTGTGGCTTCCCACCATAAAGATTAAGGTCAAAACTTCACAGCCTATCCTGCAGGTGTAACTGGGGTTAACCACACCTTTTCCCTAAGTCCTAAAGCCCATTAAAACCCTGACCTCATTGTAAATACTCCCCAGACAGCAAGCAAAAACATTAATTTTCAGTCTACCACCAGACTCACTGGCTTTTTTTTTTTTCTGGAAACATGGATGATTCCTTGTTCAGATGAGAGATCTTTACTTTCTTATATTTATTCGTGAACCGCTATGGTACCTTGAAAAAAATCAAGCTGATCAAAGAGCATGTGTAATGCGTTCCAGCCTTCAGCTCTCAGTCCTGTCCGTCAACCTGCTTCTCTCTCAGGGGTGAGTCTCAGTGCATCAGCCTCACACTCCACCAGCCGCCACCGTAAATAGACACCCAGGCCAGGCAAAGCTTGATAGTGACAGGAAAGCTGCGAACAGGGTGATTCTGCCCCTTGGGGGACATTGGAAGTGTCTGAGGACAGTTTCTGATTGTCACAGTTGTGGCAGAGTGCTGCTGGCTTCTACTGTACCTGTGACATCATCAGCAAAGGGGCTGTTAATCATCCTACAACACATGACACAAAAAGAATTCTCCAAGCCGGGCATGGTGGCGCACGCTTGAAATCCCAGTACTTGGGAGGCTGAGGCTGGAGGATCTGGGTTCCTGGCCAGCCTCAGCTGCTTAGTGAGGCTCTCCGAAACTTAGTGAGACCCTGTTTCAAAATAAAGAATTAAAAATAGGACTGGGGGTGTAGCCCTGAGGTAGAATACTCCCTGCGTTCAATCCCCAGTACCACACAAAAAAAAAATCTCCAACCCTGAACGTTAGTTATGAGGTCGAGATACCCTGTTTTCTATTTCCACTAAGTAGAAGGTTAACCCAATGCCCTCTGTGCACAGAACAAGGCACACAACACACTTTTTAGTGGATATTTAAAACTTTCAGTTCCATAACAACTGACCAACTATTATTCTCTTCTCCTCTTCCTCCTCCTCCTCCTCCTCCTCCTCCTCCTCCTCCCCCCCTTATTCCGGTACTGGGTATTGAACCCAGGGGTGCTCTACCGCTCTACCACTGACCTAAAACCCAGCCCTTTCCTTTTTTTTTTTTTTTTGGCAGTACTGGGGATTGATCTCAGGGGCATTCTACCTCCAAGCTACACCTCCAGCCCTATTTTTTTATTCTTTATTTTGAAACTGAGTCTCACTAAGTTGTGGAGTGCCTCACTAGGTAGCTTAGGCTGGCCACGAACCCGGATCATCTGGTCTCAGCCTCCCGAATGCTCGGATTACAAGCGTGCACCACCATGCCCAGCTCCTTTTTTTTTTTTTTTTAGTGAAACGGGTCTCACTAAGTTGCTGAGGCTGGCCTCAAACCTGCAAATCTCCTGTCTCAGCCTCCCCAGTACTGGGATTACAGATATGCACCATCAGGCCCCTCCTGGAATAACGCTTTTACAAAGACATATTCTCAAGTCAATCCCGTCTGCATATGATGTTTGCCTACTCACTGCTGAATTAAAAAATGCACAATGTACTTGGATATGAATGGATGAGAGCACCATGGTTAGAGCCTTGGGCTATGGAATCACATGGACTTGAGTTTGGATTCTCTTTTGTTTAGTTCCTAGGAGAGCATGGCAATATTATAGTTTGAATTATTGCCATCTGCCCCCCTCCCTCAAAATGTTTCAACTTCAGTCCTAGACCTCCTTGTGATTAATAGCTTATTTAGAAATAGTCTTTGATACAAATCAAAACAACATTGACATCGCATCTAATCCCAATCAGAATGGCAATCATCAAGAATACAAACAATAGCCGGGTGTGGTGGCGCACGCTTGTAGTCCCAGCATTCGGGAGGCTGAGACTGGAGGATCCGGGTTCTTGGCCAGCCTCAGCTACCTAGTGAGGCCCTCCGCAACTTAGTGAGACCTTGTTTCAAAATAAAGAATAAAAAATAGGACTGGGGGTATAGCTCGGAGGTAGAATGCCCCTGAGTTCAATCCCCAGTACCGCAAAAAAAAAAAAAAAAAAAAAAACAAACATTACTAAATAACGGTGAGGATGTGGGAAAATAGGAACTTTCATGCCCTATTCATGGGACTGAGAATCAGTGCAGCTGCTATGGGGATGAGTGTGGAGGTTTCTCAGAGGACTGGGAATGGAACCATCACACAGTCCAGCTATACACTCCTGAGTATCTTTCCAAAGGAAATGAACTCAGACTATTATAGATACATGTGTATCCATGTTGACAGCAGTACAATTCACAACAGCCAAATAAGGGAACCAGCCTAAGTGTCCATCAACAGATGAATGGATTACAAAACTGTGGTCTATGTGCACAATGGAATTCTACTAAACCACAAAGAAAAAATGATGTCATTTGCAGGAAAATGGAAGGAACTAAATATTACACTATGTGAGATTAGCAAGTCTCAGACTGTGATGGGGTAATATGCTGTCTCGTAGATGGAAGCTAGAGAGAAATTGGGAAACAAAGTAGACTTCAAGATAAAGAGAGACTCCAGTGGAGCGATGGAAGGGTCCAGGGGAGGGATGTGTGCACAGGGGGTGGGAGGAACCTGATGAAGGAAACACTTCAAATAATGTTATGCACATATATGAAGTTATCATTGCCAATCTCAATATCATGTATGGGGAAAGGAGAAGAGCGGGGCGGGATCCATGAAATTCACCATGTGCTGTGTGCATGTGTGTTTCTATCACTCCGAATCTCATTACGATGTACAATTACAATGCACCAATAAAAGTATATTAAAAGCCAGGTGTGAGCCGGGCATGGTGGCGCACGCTTGTAATCCCAGTACTTGGGAGGCTGAGACAGGAGGATTACAGTTTCCTGGCCAGCCTCAGCTACTTAGTGAGGCCCTCCGCAACTTAGTGAGACCCTGTTTCAAAATAAAGAATAAAAAAAATCAGGCTGGGGGTGTAGCTCAGAGGTAGAATGCCCCTGGGTTCAATCCCCAGTACTGCCAAAAAAAAAAAAAAAAGAAAGAAAGAGAGTCTTTGCAGATGACCAAGTTAAGATGAGGTCATTAGATTGGGCGCTAATCCAATATAACTATATCCCTTAAAAGGGGAAATTCGAACACAGGGCAAATGTCTTGCAAAGAAGGCGAGTGATCTATGAAGAAGCCAAGGAACATCACCAATTGCCAATGAACTACCAGAAGCCAGGAGACCAGCAGAGAAGAACCTCTCTCTCAGCCCTCAGCAGCAACCAACCCCATGGACACTTTGATCTTGAACTCCTGCCCTGCAGAGTTGGGAGTCAGTCGGTCTCTGTGGTTCTAAGCCACTTGGTTTCTATGGTGCTTTGTGAAGGCAGCAGCTGCTGCTGCTGATGTCTTAAGTCTTCTATATCTGCAAAAATCAGTTTAAATGTCATAGTAAGCCAGGTGTAGTGGTGCATGCCTGTCATGTTCAGTACTTGTGAGGCTGAGACAGGAGTATAGCCTCAGCAACTTAGTGGGAACCTGTTTTAAAACAAAAACATTTTTTTAAAAATGAGGGGCTAGAGAGCAGCTTGCAGCTTGGAGGTAGAATTCTTCTGGGTTTAATTCCTGGTGCCAAATAAATAAAAAGTAACTGGTGCTTAAGACTGCTGAGAAAAGCAATGGTGATTCTCCTACAAGGTACCTTGTTTTCTTTTCTTTCTGTCTTTTGTGTGTGTGTGTGTGTGTGTGTGTGTATGATGCTAGAGATTGAACCCAGGATAATTCTCCCTCCGAGTTGTACCCCTAGGCCTATTTTATTTTTTATTTTGTAACCTGAGATCTTCTTGTCTTAGCTTCCCAACCAAGTACTGGAATTACAGGCAAATACCACTGTACCCAGCTTAGTTTCTTTCTTTTATAAAAAAAACCTTTTTATTTTTTAAACACGTTTTGTAATTCTAATCCAAAATGTAAAAAGTACAGTGTCATCTTTAAAATGAATGTAATAATAATAATAGCCTCATGATAATTACTGCTTTAAATTTCACAATGCAGTGGAAGTGTGGACTCAATTTGTTAATACTTGAAACATAACTGAGCCTTAATTACGATATTGGCCACAATGGCAATTGATGATGTGAGTGTATCAGTTCAGAAACACCAGAAACAGGAGAGCTGGAGATAGAATTCTACCTGGAAAACTCCTTGTGTTTCCACATTTGAGCTAAGTGTTCCACGACACATGAAGTATTTCTTATCTGAGCTTCCATCGCTTGCCAGGCCCATGTCTCCAAGGAATGCAAGAGGCAGTGGCTACGTTTTGCCCACAGCAGAGCCCACAACTGGTCTGTAACTTACTTGGGATATACCTGCCTCTGTATCTAAGCCGGGCATGCTCTGAAACACACCTCTCAGTGCTCTGCCACCCTGAGGCACAGTTGATACAGGAAGAAATAATGCAGTTCTATTAAGACTGAGGTCTGTGATCCAAAAGAGGAACAAACATAAGAGGTATCCCATTTTGACTTCAATTTCTATATAAGTGAAAGAAATAAAATGTCCCAAGATGGTTAGGTAGCTGCTTCAACGTCTTCTGTTAACCTCACCTCTTCTTCTGTACAGAATCTTCCCTGACAAGCAGGTGACATCAGAAGAACCACGACTTTCCTGATGATTTATCTACATCAAATTACCTAGCACTAGTCTCTCTACCTGGAAGTATCACCTGCTGTTGGGAAACAGCTAATCAGATCAACCCATCTTTACAAATGTTATTGTAGAGACTAATCAGGTAGCAAGCTGTTGCAGACAGGTGCCATGCACATTAAAGACCAACTGGAGAGAGGACAACTGGGGGGACAAAAGCACTATTCCAAATAGTAACTAAGTAGTAGTGGACTTTGGATATTATTGAAGGTCATCCAGGAGATTCTGGAGGGAAACAGGTCTTTTCCTTTGCTCACAGCTATAGAAATTTTAGGACTGTCCTATAAGGATTTCAATGATAATATTCTAACACTGAACTATAATCACAGCAGCAGTCATTATTGGTTAAGAATAGGCAAAGGGGGACAGAAGAACCTGGCAGTGGATTTGAGGTGACAGCAGGGTCACTGACTGGGAACAACAGAGGGAGCCTTCCAAAGCCAGGGGGCTGTTGTACATCTTCCTCTGGTTTCTGGTTATATGTGTATTCATACATGTAAACTCCACCAACTGTATGCGAATATTCTAATGTTATACGTCAACAGAAAGTTTAAAAAACTTATCCCTGTATGAACAGCTGGCTTGAAAGAGCAAGAAAGCCAAATGTTCTAACCACCAGTTTGAGACATGTGACCCTTTAAATGCCCTAGAGGATGGAGGAAGTTTATATTTTTCATTTAGATGAAATCTCAGTTCCAGATCATTCCCTGAAGATCCTACAAAAAGCCCCAAATATACTGCACAGTCCTTATCCTCAACATCACAGGTGCGAGGCAGACATCGCGCTCATCTTCCTGCAGCAAATAGATTTCTGCCTCTGAATATTAAGCACCAGCCACAGAGGTTTCAAATGTATTAGAAGCAAGGCAGCGAAGTTCAAAATACAGATAATCACTTACAAATTACTGATTTCCTTCGGAGAGCAATTACGTTTACAAATATGAATACAGTCTATATTAAACCATGAAAAGTGACACTCAAATATCTGTCAAGTGTCTGAGGAACCCAAAGGAAAACGATTTTTTTCAAAGCCACAGGAATGCACACTAACACATTCCTTTTGTCACATGGTTTTGGAACTAGAAAAGCAAATGGATTCAAGAGACTTCGTGAACAAGAATGATTTAAAAATTGAGGTGTGGAGTGAGCGGAGTCCCGGCTACCTTGCTCTCTCCTCCTTTCCTATGAACACATCAAAATGTAAATACATATGAGGTATTTTCCCTAGGTCTTAAATCTAACACTAAATGGCAAGTTATTTTTACAGTGCCGGGGATGGAGCCCAGCGTCTTCTTGTGCTATGGAAGGTTAATTATATTCCAGTTCCTCTTTCATCTTCTCCCTCTTCCTTTCTCCTTCCTCCTTCTTCTCCTCCTTCTGGTTTGAACCCAGGGGCATTCCAGCTCTGAGTTACACCCCCAGCCCTATTCGTCTCAGCTTCCCAGGTACTGGGATTACAGGCATGTGCCGCCAATGCTCAGCTCTCCTCTGTCTTCTTAGAGTCAAGTAATGAAAGGCCAACCAAATATCTCAGAATATGAGCATAAGAAGTCCAAGGACTGGCCATTTCTTCAGTTGTTCTTTACAGAACAGTGGTCTCTACATTGATTTAGATCATGCACCTACTGGCATCGTTTTGTATGTGATCAGGCATTTCCAATATTTGTGCTTACTGATAAACTGGATACATACATTACTGTACTAAAACAGATGTTCAGCCTTAAAATACACACAAAAGTAAAAAAAAAATCAGATAAGAAATTTCTCCCTTCCTTTCTGTCTTTCCTCTTCTTTCTTTCTTCCTTTCCTTTCCTTCCATTCTTCCTTCTTGGATTGAACCCAGGATCATTCTACCTCTGAGCTACACCCCCAGCTCTATTTTATTTTATTTTTTTTTTAGTTTTGAAACAGGGTTTCACTAACTGAAGGTCTCACTATAAATTGATGAGGCTGAATGTGAACTGCAATCTTCCTGTCTCGGCCTCCCTAGTAATGGGATTACAGGTGTGTACCACCACGCCCTGCTCACAAAATAAGTTTCAAGTGAAGTTCATGGCTAATGATAGGACACACAGCAACACATATCAAATTATAGTGATAATTTATAGTTTTCATGCTCAACTTCATGTCATCCTCCTTGCTTTTGTACCCCTGAAGAAGGCTGACAAAGAACTTGCTGACTGGGTCATTAGTCTACTTTGGGAGTTGTGGTTCAGGTACAAATATTAACATGCAGGCTTATTTATACGAGGCTCACATAAAAATGCAATTGATTGCAATATACAGCATGAAATCAACTAGATGCTCATATTTTTTTATTCCCATTCTTCCCCTTGACTACTTACCAAACAAGGCACGTGACCTCCGGGTTTAGAGACTGAGTGAGGATGTTCACTGCAATATATCTACTGACTATTAATAAAGCTTTCCTTTGACTAATGAAACACAAACCTAGCCTTCTAACAAACACTTTTCCCTGAGCCCTAATAACTCAATGTTGTGTATTCAGATTTGAAGAGTAATTTTATCACATGTCAGAATTCACATGGGTAGTGTAAAGAAAAAATAGATTTCTTAAGCCCAAGGCAAGAAATTTGAATAGGTTTCAAGTGGAGCCCTGGGATCACTATAGCTTAACATGGTGATTCCATGTGAGGTACTCCAAGGACATGCTTTGAGAAACTCCAGCTTGGTCTAGGGAATAACAGAAATGATCTGCAAATGGCTTTTCTAGGGACATGGATTCATGTTCAGAACCTTCTTTCTTGTACAGTGGCTCTTTAACTCAGATACACAGCAGCATCACAGGGAAGTTTGTTTCAAGTTCAGATTATTGAGCTCTCAAGCCAACAATTCTGATCCAGAGGTTCTGGCCAGCCATGACAAATTATTCTCAAAACACAGGCCACACTGGACTCCAGTACACAGTACCTCTCCACACTGAAATCAACAGCAAAATTATTGCTACATCCTATATCTTCTTTATGTGTGATGCTCAGTAAATATTTGCTGGATTAATGGTTCCAGTGGAAAAAAAATGGCAGACTGGTGAGATAGAGTCAAGAAATCTGGGGGTGTTCCTCGTGCCCTAAGTAGCTTTAGGTGCTATATAAGGGACACCAGTAGCC
The DNA here is from genome assembly GCA_004027655.1 of Graphiurus murinus. Taxonomy (NCBI): domain Eukaryota; kingdom Metazoa; phylum Chordata; class Mammalia; order Rodentia; family Gliridae; genus Graphiurus; species Graphiurus murinus. Next base: position 61,366 of record PVLC010002704.1, on the reverse strand, counting down.
TTGACCCTACCCCCACTAACCAAGTTGAGATTTCCTTTAAATAACAATTCCTTGTTCACCCTTAGAAGAAAAGTTTCCGGTGAAGTTGTGGGCAATAGGGCTGGAAATGTAACCCCATTTACACAGAGCAGATAGGATATGGGAACTTTCCTAGAAACATTCACAGAAGTACAGGATTTTTCTTCCCACTGGATTTGAACCTAGGATATAAAATGGAAATATTGTGGGCAACTCCAACAGACAGCCTGCTTGAGGGAAAACAGGAGCCTACAAAGGCGGATTCCTGGCAATCTGTATTTGTATCTGGAAACTGATCGCACCTCTATTTCTCAGTCCACTAAAAATTCCACAAAATTTTCAGAATTTTTCTTCTGCTAGCTTAGGATAGCTTCTTGAGTTTACAACCAAAACAATATGAACACAATTGTGCAGGCTACTTAATATCCCTGTTTCTCAATGTCCTTATTTAAATATGGCAACTGAGGTGGTATGGTGGCCCACGCCTGTGATTCCAGTACTTGGAAGGCTGAAACAGGAGGATTACAAGTTCTAGGCCAGGCTCAGCAACTTAGTGAGACCTTCAGCAACTTAGTAATAACCTATTTCAAAATAAAAAAGGGGCCAGGGATACAGCTCGGAGATAGAACACCCCTGAGTTTAATCTCAAGTACCAAATAAATAAAGCATTTGTCAAATGCCTTCCACATCTGTATTTCTATTATTCTCTCCATAAGCTAAGAGACTGTATTTTTTTTTTTACATATGATGGATTTATTCAGTTTATACCTCTTTTCTACCTTTCATATCTCTTTTAGCAATTTCCCTGTTTCAATACTGTCCTACTTTTGATGGTATTGATATGCACTGAAAACCTCAACAAACAGTTTTCCAATCCATTAGTAGCTAATAATAATAGAAAAAAAACCCACCCTCTTTGCCATAATTTTAATCATACACTCAATTATTTCTAATAGTTCCTCAATTTAATACTACTTTTTGATATTTTTCAGCATCGAGAAAAAACAACAAAGATGAGAAATTCTATATTCAGCCATGTGAAAATTACTTCCTAACACCACTTTTTTTTCAACCAAGCCATTTTAGCTTTTCTCAGAATTTTTCTGGACAGCCGAGTAGTATTTTACTCCCCTACTCTGAATGCCCTCTGACCTGCCAGGCAGGCTGTGAACTGCAGGGCTTATAAACTGCTCTTCATGTATGTTTCCCAGGAAGCTTTCCCATCTGCAGCTTACCTACAGTATGCTAAACATACGGCCAGTTCAAACAGAAATCACTCCAGCATCTTCTTCGACCTATCTCACTGCTTTACTCCAGAAGGGACTTGAGTCAAGATGAATTTTATTATAGGAAACAGCAAACACCACTCAAAGCAAACTTCTATAACACATGAAATGCCATTTAGTTATTTGAAATGGGAAAGAATTTTTTACCAGGCTGAAACTTTCAAATTCACTTCTGAATAAACCTTTTACTACCTGGTATACCCACTGGCCCCACACCCATTGATCAACTAGGCACTGGCGAAATCTGCAGATGAAAAATGCACTTTCAAAGTGAAAAGAAACATGCCTAATCTGAAGTCCGGCAAGTGTCCTGCTCAGATTTACAAGGTCTCCAGGTCTGAGACAACTGATAGAAGAGGGTTGCATGCAGAGAATTTCTTCCCTTTCCAAATATGTCTTTAAAAAAAAAAAAACTTTAGGATCTTCACTTTCTCAATGATTCAAGGTTATCGACTTTCAAATTTGTGTCAAAGTCATTTCTTCTTTTCATATTACCTCATTCAGTTCACAAAGTATTCATTTATGTATTGTGTTCCTTTTGAAAAGCCTGAGGGAGCAGGCAGGAGGCTCCTTGTTCATGCTTATCTCAAACTCCCTTTACTCAGTGCCTTTAACTAAATGAAAGCAATGTGCCTTCCTGGACCAATTCTGAATTATACATTTTCTCCAGCTCTGTTCACTAAAAGAAGGGAAAAGAACACACTCGCCGTGACCGATCAGGTAAAATGTGGTGACTCAGGAATGACGTCACACAGGTAGCCTGCAGGACTCAAGCAGGAGAATGAACCATTTCCTGAAGAAGCATAGTGTACTTCAGTTTTGCCCTACAAGTGTTCCCAAGGCCTTCCAGCACTGAAAAAAGGTGGTAAGAAGGCAAAAGTTTAATAAAGAGATTGTCTTTCCTGTTGAGAACATTGGTATTTTCCTACAGTAGAATTTTATAAGGCACAAAGCCACTGATAGCTATTGCACTTTTCTATAGCGTTTAATTTCTATCTTCTCTGTACTCAGAGATCACAAAATACACATCTTGGGAGAAAGAAGGATAGATACATTGTAGATTGGTATTTTTTTTTTGTTCCCCCAAAGACTCAAAGGCAAGTAGCAGATATATTCTTACTTGCTAAGCAAGCAGGTTCCAAGACTCACATCCACCTGATACATATACATATATGTCTGCGTGTGTGTGTGTGTGTGTGTGTGTGTGTGTGTGTGTATTAGTATCTGTAGACACTGCTACTGTTGGCGTATTTACTCTAGTTCTAGGAAAGAGTGATATTCAATACTTCCATGTTTTCTTTTTCTTTCTTTTCTTCCTGTTTTATTATTTTTTGGTAGGCTTTTTATCGTGAGTATACAATTTGCCCTCTTTTCTCCATAAAACAGCATCATTATGTTAACATGTTATATTAAATATGAAGCACTCTGAAGTGGCTTGCAGAGGTAATTGTCTTACTTTCAGCAGGCTTCTGAGGAAAGCAAGTTTAGCTTCCCAATATGAAGTACAGTAATTAATGGCATGTCGGGTTACTAACGCACATTTAAAAAAATATGAGTGAAATTAGCTACATATCACACTGTTTTAACTGCAGACTGGAGCTAAATAATTGTGCTGGCTTTTTTGCATTGCTGTAAATCTAAACCTGAAATCTGTTTTTAAGAGGCTGGGGAGTGGAGCGGGGTAGTAAGGGAAGGAAACGAGAAAAGCTTCCGGCATTTGTGCACTCAGAGTCCTGTCTGGGACACGTCCTCGCCTCCCAAGGCATGTCCCATCTCCAAGGAACTCGGCAGTGACATCCAGACATCCAACAAGAGGGAAAAACACATATTACACACGGTGACCACTGAATGAGGTAGAGAAGGCGTATATAAAACTTGAACTTCATGCAAGTTTGCAACTATGAGCATGGCATTGAGGCATGCTGTTTAAATAACAGGAAGCTGGGCATGTGAACCAGGGAATTAAAATAATCTGTTTTCTAGAAGCTACTTTCAAATAAGGCATGGTGCAATGATGCAGATGTAAGTGGGGTTCTGTTGGCAAGCATGTTTTAACCAGAAAGAATATGATTTCAGTCAGAAATGAAGCAAGCTTGCAAACCTGGCAAAACTGGGTTCTATCCTGGGATCCTCTTGTGTCCCTGGCACTTGTACACACGGGCAGATTATCCTCTTCAGCCCCAGTAATATCCTTGATAATACAGCATGGTAATACTACCTACTTAGCACATGTGTAAGAATTAACAGACAAAAATGTTCACAATTAACTCAGATCGAGCCGGGTGTGGTGGCACATGCTTGTAATCCCAGCATTCGGGAGGCTGAGACCGGAGGATCCGGGTTCGCGGTCAGCCTCAGCTACCTAGTGAGGCCCTCCGCAACTTAGTGAGACTCGGTTTCAAAATAAAGAACAATTAACTCAGATCATAGTCTTGCACCCTGTAAGTGCCCAATAAAGGGTAGTGGTCATGATTAGCATGTTTTTCTCCATGCTTACTGTAGGTTTCTAACATTTTTCCATGTAAGAAAGAGTCAAAATGACCCAGATAAATAGCGAACATCTACCTCTAAATTTAAGGATATCTTTCCAAAAGGCTTTTTCAATACTCTTGCTTTGAATGAAATCATACAAAAATGTTTGCATGGGAAAATGTGACTGGTTCAGATTGTAGGTGATCAGTGCATTTTTAAAGTTTGATTTATTAAAAATCAGCACAGGAGCCAGGTGTGGTGATGCAATTCTATCGTTCCAGTACTTGGAAGGTTCAAGACCAGCCTCAGCAATTTGACAAATCCCTCAACAACTTAGCAGGATACTGTTTGAAAGTAAAAATGGGCTAAAAGGATGGTGATTATGACTCAGAGGTAGAATGCTCCTGCGTTCAAATCCCAGTACCCCCCCCCAAAAAAAAAAATCAGCACAGACAGGAGCTCCTTGGCTGAGGGCAGGGAAGAAAGAAAGGCCTGACTTAAAGCAGGCTTACGCTAGCATGCCAATGCTGACTGGCGGGTGGCAGCTGCTTGGCTCCCATCATTGAGGAGGATTAAGAAACCCTATAAACTCGGCACAAAGAATTCTCAGATCAATGGTAAGGCCCAGCATGGGCCTTGGAAGTAACACACAAGGTGCTTGTTATTTCTCTATCATATACTGCTGTTATCTCCGTAAAGAACGGTCAGTGGAAGGCAGATCGTCACAAGGAAGGAAGAAAACAGAAGCAACCTGCAGAGCCCAGGCCCATGTGCAACTTCTAAGGGCAGCACACAGCATGCAGTGGCAGAGGTAGGAGGGTGGCCATCATCATCCACACCATCTTACCTAAGGCCTCTTCCAATTCTAGTGTTACATTGTTATTTTTTTGTAGTACTTGGAATTGAACCCATTACACTCTTCCTCTGAGCTAGACTCCAAACCCCTTTTTATACATATTCATAAAATACAGTTTCCCTAAGTTGTTGAGGCTGGCCTTAAACCTGTAATCCTCTTGTCTCAACCTCTCAAATACCAGGATTATAGGAATGCATCACACACCCAGCGCTCCAATTCCACTCTTGTCTAAGTGGTTATAACTGGCCTTCTGTGAAACTCAGAGGGTTAGCAGGCCTCCTGATGGGGTAAGTAGAACGCCTTGAAGTTGGAAAGCCATGGCCCTCACTCTGGGCCAACAAAGAGGAGTATATGTTGCTTGATGTAGCCCTCTTCTCCGGGGAATGGAGTACCAGATGACATCATGAAAAGGTCAACACTTCCAAGGTCAACCAAGGCCTAGTAATACAGCTTTGACTGTAGTAGCCTCATCAGACAAGTGCTTTAGAGAAAACCAGAGCCAGCTGCGGCAGTGCATGCCTATAATCAATCCAGTACTTGGGAGGCTGAGACAGGAGGATTGCAGATTTGAGGCTAGCCTCAGCAACTTAGTGAGATTCTGTTTCAAAATAAGAAATAAAAAGGCCTGGGGGTATGGCTTAGAGGAAGAATGCTCCTGGGACCAATTCCTAGCATCAAAAAAAAAAAAGAGAGAGAGAAAATCGGAATGAAAGGTCACTCAGTTTGCCTCGCTGGCCCTATCACTTGGTCACCTTGCCCATTCAATGTGACAGAATCTCATTTCAAAAGTGGTCAAACTGGAGCAACGGGAGGTGAAGCCGAGCACAGGGTGCAGTGTGAACAGGATACTGTCAGATCCAGGCAGAGAGGAGCTCACAACAGGGGCTGGAGGTCATGGCCCGAGAAGGTAATGACGGCTGGGTGACTGTCACCATCCTAGGGGGATTAAGCCTTCAGGAATTACTAAGGAAACTTGCCAAGGTAAAGAATACAGCAGCTTGAGAAAGTGCAATTAGCTTTCCTGTGCCATATATATGTTTCTGATTCTGCAGAGATTTAAATCTCAAAATCTCAACAAAAATGAAATTTGACTCTACTAATTCATGTCTGTTAAAGATTTAAAAAGAAGAGAAAAATGTCCAGAATGGAGAAAACTGTAGTGGTTTCTTTTTCGGTTTCTTGGCCAAGGGCGGTAGAGCTAACTCTACAGCAGCTCTGCAGCCTCCAAGTGGGTAAATTTAAATTTCCTTCAGATAAATGTTTTCCCAAATGAGAAAATGCTATTTTTAATAAAACCAAATAGCCTTAATTGGTTGTGATGGGAAGTAAACTCAGAGATAAACACTGCATAAATAATTCAAGGCTTTCCATCTGGGGAAACTTCTCCCCGAATTGGATGACGAATATTCGACCTAAGACAGACTTTGCATCTTGCAAAAAGCAACACCAGAAACCTCAGCTCACTTCCAAACCCACAGCCAAGGTTCCAACTCAGAGCCTCAGCGTTCTGGGACAGCCACCGAGGGTCATGAGTGCCTCTGCCCCTCAAAACCACCCCATCTCCATTCTTAAAATGAAAGCAAGTTAAAACCTTCATCTGGGTCACACTTTTTAAAAAATCCTCTCGTCTACCACAATGGTGTTCAATTTAAAATAATTACTATGCTCGGGCTTGATTAAAAGGATGGGTAAGAAATGGTCCCAAATTTCCAAGACATACATAAAATTCATTAACTATTAAGGGCTATAATAAACATACAGGAAAAAGTAAATAAGAATATAGAAAGATAATTAATTCCAATAGGTGCAGAGGAGTACTTAATGAAAGAGTTGGCATTTGGGCTGAGCAGTGACATATCTGAGACTGGAAGAATATTAATAATAATGACAATGTCACTGCAAAACATATGGTATTGATTACTTTTACTTTTTATGAATAGTCAGAACTAAGATTTTAGGAGTATTCACTGACTGCCATAGCCTGGACCAATTGTTTCGAATGCAAGAACTCATTTAATCTCACAAGGTAAGTGCCATTATTAACTCGATTTTAAAGATGGAGAAACCAAGTACAGAGAGGTTAAGTGACTTCATCAATACTGCACAACTTGTAAGAGACACAGCTGAGAATCTCATGCATAAGCATCTTGTCTGAAAATGGCAAGCACTGAAACGTGGCAGAAAGATAGGTTCTAGAGAGAGAGGGCGGAGAGTGGTGAGCAGCTCATGGCAGGGTCCAGAGGGTTGGCTCCATCATCAGCAGGAGCAACAATTACCCTCCAAACAAAGTGAAAACTGCCACTTTAATACTCCATGTTTCTTCAAGATGGTTACAAATGGTAATCATCTATGCTGAACTGCTATGACTTTGATAAGATGCTGCTCTGCGTTCCAATGGCTTCTGATGGGGATTTGAAAGCTTTCACTAACAACTTTGCTTCCTCATTTAGATATTTTCTTTGTAACTAACAAGATTACACCACCCATTGGACAAAGGTTGGGCTTTCTACATGTTGGGGAACCCAGGAAAGGCTATCCTGGTCCCCATCATAAAAATGGCAGGACTTTAGAAAAAAATACGACCCATGAAAAAAGCTTGTTCTTCCACAACGAAGCCAAGATGCCCAAGCTTCCAAGCACACGATATATTCCCCTGAATTGCTCAATACTGAACTGAAGGCCAAGTAAATAAATAAATAAATAAATAAAACCCACAAAGGCCTTATAAATCAGAGGGTAATATTTTACCTGCCCTTTTAAAATAAAATATGACTTTCCTTCTCTGTGGCCCTCTTTTCTCATGCAGAGGGTTCTATAGTGGTTGCATAAGGGGAAAAAAATTCTAATTGCGTTATCCCCAAAGCAGATATAAAAATTCTTTTAATAAAATAAACACGACCACATTAAAATCACTCTAAAATAGGCAGGAAAGTCATTTGGCGATAATTGAATGTTGATTTAAAAAGTCTTGATGTGTGCTGCTGCAGGGAGAAAATAGGATAGGAAAATAAACAATATTGTATGTTGGAGAACAAAACACCGAAGGTGTAGCTATAGAGCTGATTCTACAAAATAAATAGAGAAATCTAATGGAAAACACATCGGGCTTCTTTGTATTTGTTGAGATAATTTTTATGTGATCAAATTAAACAGAATAGGAAAATGAGTTTTGCCTTTCCTTATGTCTTGTGTCTGTTAAAAATGAAAATCTAAAACAGATGAACTAGCTCCAATAACCTTGAAGCAAGTTGCTAAGAAAAAAAAATATATATATGTACATATATATATATTATACTGCAGAGAGTATCTTTCAGTTGGAAATTTATTTTTACTACATACAGTTAATTGTAAGGAAGTAAAAGATTTGACCCTTTTAAGATGTGGGTCAAAGGAGAAAGGTCACAATCCTAATTCTATCCTATGCTTCTTGATGTGTTTCTGAGGGTCAAACATGACATGCATTTATTCGAGCAGGGAATTACGCTCAATGCTCAAGCCTGAGAGAGAGAAAGAGGGAGGGAGGCGCGAGCTCACCCAGCACAGAACAAGAAAAGGAGAAGCTGCCGGAAGAACAGCTAGGGGATATGTGGAGTGCGGAGGTGGTCAACCAGGGAAATTTCCAAAAGGGAAATTAACAATAAAAAGTAACCGGCTAGGGTGGGGGACCAAGAGGGAGAAATTTTAGGGCAAAGGAACAAGATTGAAGATCAATAATAAGGGCAAAACCTGCACTAAGTGTCAGAAGATCAGAAAAGCTAAATTCAAAAGGGTTTCAGCAAAAAGTCACATCATAGAAACCACAGGTCTTTAAAACATGGTTCCTGGGCCATCCTGAGACTTGTTATTAAGGTATACAGCCACTTGGATCCCACCTTTATTACATGCTGGTTAAGCAGAGCCCAGGCCAAGGTGGACTCCTTGAAGCTCCAGGCCACTCATCCAGTCTCAAGCTTGCCCCCAAACCTGTATGCTCCTGAAGGAACGGGCGTGTCAACCAGGCTGGATCTTCCATGGCTCTTGGGCAAGCAACACATTAAGTACTTCCATGGCCCTTGGACAGGCAGATCTGGGTTCTGACCTAGACTCATCATTACCTGGGTAGACACTGGGGAAACCAAAGCCTGCACATTAAAAATGAATGGTTATGATGCAGAATTAAGAAGAGGCCATGAGGTTGGGTATAGTGATGCACACCTGTAATCAAACAGTTGAGAAGCCAAGACAGGAGGATCACAGGTTCGAGGCCTACCTTGGCAACTTAGTGAGGCCGTTTAAAGGAAGGGATGGGGGTGTAGCTCAGAGGTACCATGTGCCTGGGTTCAATCCCCAGGACCACTAAAATAGGAAAAAAAAAGAAAGAAAGAAAAAAGAAAAGAAAGAAGAGGCCATGAGGGTTAATGTGATACGGCAGGTAAAGCCCTCAGCATGGGCCTAGTCAACAAAAGGGAGGCACCACCTCCACACCACCGCGGCCATTGCCACCACCCACCACCATCACTAGCGCCAGAGGCTCCGCCACCATCCCCTCCATGACTCTCAGTACCACCCCCATTCCTGAGCACATGGAGTCTAGCTGTAGATTTTGCAGACAGAAATGAGAAGCTCCTTTCAGTCACCACTTTATCGCTGTGAAATATCCCTGAATGTCAGTCAGCGGGGCAACAGTGGGAGATATCTGAATATTCAGAGTATCTGAAGGAAGGTTTTGTGCAGAAATTTCCTTGCATTATGAAAAAGGAGAGATTTAAGGACACCCTCAATCCTTTGTCAAGCTCAGACAGGAAGTCCAGTCCCACATGTTTCTAGAATCACGGATGGCATCGTCTCAACCTTTTTTGACAACAATCTGCTCAGCCTTGGAAAAATATGCCAGTATTCATGACAGGCTCCAAGAGAGGAGATCATGGTCTGTCTTCCGGATTCACTAAATGTGGCATCTGAAGAGGCTTCTATTTCTCCGAGACCATCTTTCTCTGAAGCACTGCTACAAAGGATTAACTGTGCTGTTCAGTTACACAGAGGAATGATAAAATAACAGTAAAACAGTAAACATTTAGCAAACAGTTAATATATTGTGGGTGCCGAGAGCAGGAAATTTCAATATGCATCAGCTCATCTAATTTCTCCCCCCATCACCACCACCCACATTTTACAGAGGAAGATACTGAGATACTGGCAGGTTCAAGGACTTGATCCAGAGTCCCTGAGAAGGGGGGATGGGCCAGGGCTCCAGGCTGGGGCAGCTCAACCACACCCCTGAGCCCGCCTCTGCATCTACAGCATATCGACCCCTCCATTTAGCTTACATGAGACACTTGGTCCAAGGTATCAAAATTATTGAAACGTCTGTACATGTGGAGGCCAGACCCAGGCACTACTGCAGAAAGGCTGTTCCTAAAACATAAGTAAAGGTGTGTTCTCAGGTCTGCCTAATTAATGTCACCAACCAAGCCCTGACAAACTCCTATGTGTTCCTGTGTTATGGGTCACTAGAAATGACTCCGGAGAACCATGTGAGCTTCCTTCAGGCTCTGTGAAGACAGATGGACTTTTTGGTAAGGTCTCAGAGAGCTTCAATGGGACACGACATCATACGTCTTAATCATCACACACAGCTGGTTCCCCACGGAGCTCAATGCTGGATAAACACGTTTCTTCAACAGTACCTTGTTATCTGACATCTTACAAGACATTAAAACTGATAGTTGGGGGAAAAATCGTCTTCAATTTGCGAAACTTGGAATCTACTTTGGTGTGTGAAATATAAATATGCTAAGAAAATGAAAACACTTTCTTCTTATGTTCATTAGGAAGAGTCTTTCAAAATTTAGAGGCAATCCTCGCGTTATGTTTTATACACAGATGCACCAAGAAGCTATAAAAGCAACTTTTTAAATATTAAAGACTTAGAGCTGGTTTGTCGGCTGGAAAAGTAACTACCTATAAAAAATACTTAACACTGAAAACCATCAGAAACCAACAATTTCTTATTAGATCTATTTAATGTCAAGAGTGTCTCGCTGAGTGGAATAACTTTTTAAAATATTTAACACACAGAGTAACTCGCAAGCTGAGAAGATATTTTTTATTAAACGTACTTAATGATTAGCGTTGTTCTAATGCTGGGGGGTTGGGAGGCAAGCGCTCTAAGTGCTACAAACAAAGCCGTTTTCAGCTGCGTGGCAGGAGACCACCGTCCTTGTTAAACACATTTAAGGCTCACCAGCTGTACGAGGCCTACAAGGCTCATCACCCCAAACACGTTCCTAAGTCAAATTTGACACCCCGCCATGTTTGTTTAACTGATCATCTATGAAATGGACTCCTTGAGATGCAAGCAGTCATTCTATATATAGACTCTTCAGAGCTACCAAAATATGAGACCTGAAGTTCAGATCTGTGCACAAGGCTACGACTGGCCTTACGGGAAGGAAAATGTGGGACCAACACATCATGGAATTTGGAAAACATTCTAAGCTTTTGTGTTGCTATTACTCATCTTGTTCCCACAGTTTTATTAGAGAAAAAGATTTTTTCTCCATATTGAATGAAAACACTTAACTCTTTCCAGAAATGGTAAGAATCTTTCCAGAAGTTTCCTAGTGGCTTTACAGAAATAATTTTTGCTTTTACTTAAGTTGTACTCTTCAAAAAAAAAAAAAAAAAAAAAAACTATCTCTCTCTGGTTCCACATATGTACTTCTGCATCTTTGGGGCTGTAATAATAGTGTATTTTTCTAACTTTGAAAATGGACCTATATTACCCACTTAGGGTATGTGTACAGAGACTTCTGGAGAAAAAAAAAAAAAGGAACAAAAGCTGGGTGTGGTGGAGCATTACCTGTAATCCCAGTACATGGGAGGCTGAGACAGGAGGCTCAAGGCCAGTCTAGCAAATGAGCAAGACCCCCAGCAACTGAGTGAGACCCTGTTTCAAAGCAAAAGAAAAAAGGAATAAAAATGTCTTCCTTATTAAAATCTTGGAGCCAGGTTCAGAGGCTTGCACCTATAATTCCAATACTTGGGAGGCTAAGATAGACAGGTCACAGGTTCAAGGCTAGACTCAGCAACTTAATGAGATCCAGTTTCAAAAAAAAATTAAAAAGGGCTGGGGTTGTAGGTCAGAAGTTGAATGCCGCTGGGTTCTCCCTCAGTACCCAAAACAAACAAAAACATTAATCACTTGGGGAAGATCATTTCTTTTAGTCTCCAAAACCAACCTAAGAGGCAAACGGTTTAATCCCCATCTAGCGGGTCAGTAAATGAGCTAAAAAAAAAGTTAAATAACTTGTCCAAATATGTGAAAGAGCTAGACCTAAGAGAATTCTGCACTATTTGACTTCATCCTCCCAACACAGCAAAGCTCAGCTATGCTCCTCCTACTGTGAGGTGGAAGCTCTAACCCTCCTGGTATTTATAGGTAGGGAGGAGGGGAAGGGCAGTGCTCACAGGGAGATTAGTGCCTGATCAGAGGAGACACCACAGACTTTCCACTCACTCACATGCACAAACAAGAAAACAATGATTCTGGCCTGCCTGCACATGGACTTTGGGCACTCCTGAACTGCAAGAATTTTTTTTTTGTTGTTAAGCCACCTGATCTATGGTGTTTTGTCACAGGAGCCTCAGCAAACTAACACACGCAGCCACAGTGAACACTTCCTAGGTGGATTAGAAGTCTGACTAGAGCGAAGAGTGATTTTGGCATGTGAGAGCAGGTGTGTGCAGCCTGCATCTGGACTAGAGGTGGGAGATTTTGCAGTGTCAGGAGACATTTGGATTGTCAAAGCTGAGAGGCAGCTGCTGCTGGCATCCAGGGAATAGGGGACAGGGATGCTGTCATGCATCCTACAGCACAAAGGACACATGGCAGGGAGGGAAGGGAGGGCTGGGGTGAGGGTTGGAGCGTCCATTTAGGCCTTCAGGTAGTACGAGGAGAGACAGATATCATCAGTCCTGCAATCTGGCATCTAGTCAACAGAAATGACTCATCTCTATAGGACTCGATATATTCTTCTTTTTCCTGATACTAGGGATTGAACTCAGAGGCATTTTGCTTCTGAGCCACAGCCCCAGCCGTATTTTATTTTCAATTTTGAAATAAGGTCTCACTAAGTTGCTGAGGCTGGCCTCAAACCTGTGATCCTCCTCTCAGCCTCCCAAGTACCGGGATTACAGGCATGTGTAATCCCAGGGGTTCAGCTGTTCTCTCTGGACCAGATCTCCTGGCTCCCCACCTTCACTCTCTCCCTTAACCAGCTGCATGAGCTGAGCATCACTAACCACTCCAGGCCCCAGGTTCCATGTCTATAAACTGAGGATAAAACCAGCACTTCTCTGATAAGGTTACTGGGAGGTTAGCTAATACTCTCAAAGACTGCCATTAAATAATGCCTATTGCTGGCTTCGGTGAGTTGGGGAGCACAATGTGTGTGGTCCTGAGGGCTGCGAGGTGCTGTGGCAGATGCCCGAGTTATCTGGTGCAGACTCTGTGCAGGCGGCATCCCCCAGCCACAACAAAGCGCAACAGAGTGTGCCCCAGAGGCCTCGGCGATTTGCTCATGGCCATTTAATCAGAGGATGGTACAAATTACCCAGCATTTGTCTTCTGGCTGGTTCCCCGCATATCCTCCTTGCAACTGCTTTTCTTGCTGTTTATTTACATTGTTTCCTTTTGGATTGGGATCTCTGGTAAAATGACTCCAGGGACTGCTTTATCTTTTTCCTTCTCAAGAAATTGCATATATAAGTGAACCTTTAAAACTGATTCAGGCCAATGAATCACACTGAACAGCAATAAAATGAGGCCCAAGCATGCCTGCAGCCTGCACCTTCTGCTTGCTGAGCTCCCGAATAGATGTCACACACACACTGTGACACCGCACACACGTCACATTCTCAGCTCTTCCCACTCAATTCGACTCTCAACCGAGTGAGGAGTGACAGGAGAGTTGGCCACTGTCCCCAGATAATACCAGGGCTTGCACAGAAGGAAAGAGGACTAAGAAGATAAAAAGAAAAAAGAGAAAGCTGTTTTTACTTTGTAACAACCCAGGACCTGTTATTCTCTACCATGGCTCATTTTTCTTTATTTTTTTTCTTGTGGTACAAGGGATTGAACCCAGAACTGTTCTGCCTGCCAGTTACACCCCAGCCTTATTGATTTATTCTGTGGTACTGATAAGGTAGAATAGGAAGTATAAATTTTTTTTTTTTTTAGGAAGGAGACGCTGGGAGGATAGAAAAATATAGTTTTAAAAAATCTGGAGAGTTTTAAGCCAACTCCACCCCTTGGAAGTTTCTTTGTTTCCACACCGTAATCTCCGGAAAAGCCCTGCCTCCACCTGAAGCTCGCATCCATCCTGAAATCTGAGAAAAGAGGAGGATCCAACTTTTCTGTGATCTGCCCCCACCTGAGGAGCCCACCTATCGCCCACCTGAAACCTGAGAAAGAGGGGCTGGGGAGGGAAGGACCCCGCCCTCTCTTATATTTTTCTGCCCCTTCCTTTGTTCTCTCTCTTGTGACCTGCCCTCTGACCTGCTCTGGTGACCCGGGATTTTTCCCCTTAATTTCCCCTTTTTCCGTTCTCCCCGAATTCCTAAAATAAAGACCTGCCTGTTGTTCCTGACTGGCTCATGATAAAATTCTTTTTATCACGGAGGCCAAAGGACCCACGAGTGGGGAGCGCGGCACCCCGTAACAGTACTAGAGATTGAACCAAGGGCATTCTACCTCTGAGCTACACCCTCAGCCCTATTTTTATTTTGAAACAGGGTCTTACTAGGTTGATGAGAGTCTCAGTACTTGTTAAGGCTATCCTCAAACCTGAAATCCTTCTGTCTCAGTCTCCCAAGTATTTGGATTACAGGGGTGCGCCACCACACCTGGCTCTACTTCATTTTTTATACTAAAACAGGCTCTCACAAGCTGGATGTGGTGGTGCACGCTTGTAATCCCAGTTCTTGGGAGGCAGAGACCGGAGGATCCAGGTCCACAGCCAGCCTCAGCTATTTAGTGAGGCCCTCCGCAACATAGTGAGACCATTTCAAAAATAAAGAATAAAAAAATAGGATTGGGGGTATAGTTCGGAAGTAGAATGTCCCTGGGTTCAATCCCCAGTACTGCAAGAAAACAACAAAAACAACAGGCTCTGACTAAGTGGTGGAGACCCTTGGTATGGTGCGGAGGCTGGCCAAGAGCCTGGAATCGTCCTGTCTCAGCCTTCCACATACTGGGATTACAAGCATGCATCACCATGCTTGGATTTGTTATTGCTTTGTTTGGGGTTTTTATTTATTGTTTTTAAACTAGTCTGGAAATCCTGGTGGGATTCTGAGGTTTTCCAAACTAGCCTCACCTCTTTGGAAGCTTGACTTAAAAATTACTTTCCTAAGAAGGGCTGTGAACTGTAACCCCAAACTACCAAATCCTTGGCCCAAGTGATTTCACTGAAAGTATAGTATATTTTTTCCAACAAACTTTACACCTTATAAGATATACAATTATGTAAATGTTTTTTGTTTTGTCTATCTCTTAACAGAATGTAATTCTGTAATTCTCCATGGATTTCTGCTCACAGATACATTCTAAGAACATAAAGCAGAGTCTGGTACAGAGAAAGTTCTTGACACATTGAACACATCACTCAATTCTTCACCCTTAAAAAATATTGTTAAAGACTAACAATGCCTCCACCAATTACCGGACATAGGTCTATAGCGATCTGACACTTTATTATTATCATTACATGTGCATGGGAGAATAGCCACTCTCAGCAAGGATAGCTTTGAAAATGAGGAGTTTTTGCAGTGGATGCACCAGCCAACTTTCTAGCTAGAAGCTGCAGCTTCTCCATTAGGGAATGATAAATGTCATTGTCATAATCAGAAATTTTCCGTGGTTTCAATGTGCTGGCTTTTATGCTGAAAGCCAAAGCATTAATAAAGCAATTGAAGAGCAGGATTATAAGTCTATGAATGTCAGCGGTAAGGCTTCACATATGTCACTTTGCAATAATAAAGGACTTCAGAGAGTGCCGGGGGACTGGGCAGACAGGACTGGTTGTGTTTTTTAAATAGAGGATGGTGCAGACAGCAACAAAAGCAAATAAATGGGGAAAATGGAGGCAGACTCAATTAATCACTTCATGCTTTAATGTGTTGTTACAACGACTCTGAAAGGTCCTGGAAGGATCTCTGTACTGTCTCACCCCACCTGGTCACATCCAACCATTCAGGGAATGGCAGCTGAAGGGCCACCTTTCTGATTGGCTTTTATGTTGGCGAGAGCTGTGCCTTGTATCGGGGGATGCCAGGGGATGCCAAGGGATGCGATGACCATGAATTCATCCCTCCCTCTTTTAGCCTTGGTGTTTACATGGAGAAGACAAAGTGGTCTCCAAATGCCTAATTGGAAAGTACTGTGATTCTCAAGCCCCAAGCTTTGATGTTCAGATTTTAATTTTAATTGTGCCTTGGGGTTTTGGTGGTCCTTGATCTAGTGGCATGACCTTGCTCTGTAACTTGGGGGCTGCCCAGTACAGGGCTCCCATACTGCCTCAGAACACTTAATATTCTCATCCATCACCTGAATCAAGATGTCACAGTCCTGCTCCTCAAGATGGAGCTATGGATGAGGACAGCCACATGGACTGAGTTAATTTAAAACTAATAGAGTGAGATTGTTCCCATCACATTTATTTATTTATTTACCATGGTACTGGGGATGGAACCCAGGGGCATTCTACCTCCGAGATATAGCCCCCAGCCTTATCTTATTCTTTATTTTTTGAAACAGGGTCTCACTAAGTTGTGGAGGGCCTCACAAGTTGCTGAGGCTGTCCAAGAAGCTGTGATCTTCCTGTCTCAGTCTCCCAAGAACTGGGATTACAAGTGTGTCCCACCACACCCAGACCCATCACATTTATTGAACCAGTACCTTGGGTGGTTGGCTGCCCTGGTGGCCAGAATTATCCGTGGAACATCATACAGAAAACCTGCCAATGCCATAGCTTTGGTATAATAACTGATTTCTTAACTTTCCTTATTTTCTTCTGCTAGTATGGAGATTTTTAAACTTTCTTTAAGGTGGGGGATGCTGATTTAGGAGTTCTGTGATTCTTTTCTCTCAGTCATCTGACTCCCCTAGTCAACCATTAGAACAGAGAGATGTGCACCAGCTGCTAATAATTTTAATGGTCACATACCTGGAAGGAAGTGTCACTTACAGAAGAGACAGATCTGAAAGTCAGGCCACCCACACACTCCACGCATGGCTTTGTCCTGCTGCTTTTCACAAAGACCCCACAATCAGACCTGAGGATCCGGGCTAGATTCGCACCACTCATGCCTCTCCCCACCCCCACCTCCAGTACTAGGGATTGAACTGCGGGGCATCCTGCCTCTGAGCTACACCCTCAGCCCTTTTTGTTCTTTATTTTGAAATAGGGTATTGCCTCCCAGGTACTGGGATTACAGGTGTGTGCCACAATGTCTGGCCATATCACTCATTCTTCCTAGCCGGGTGACTAAAACTAGTGACTGAATTACTCTGTACCTAAATTTCTTTATATAATGTGCATAAATGTAACACGGAAAACATAGGTTTAATGTGAGAATTAAAATGATCTCAGTGCTCAGCATGCCCCCTCAACAGACACTGAACAGGACATTGACTTTCTCTATGAAAATCATTAGCCAACAAGCATCTCTGGAATCCTCAAAAAAGGAATTAAGGTAGTTCTTAGTAATTTCTCTCCCTCCCCAATTTCCATTCACTCAAAAAAGTATAGGGGGAAATGAGAACAGATGACAGAGAAACCAGATCTTAGTAAGAAAGTGCAAACATTTCCTCCAAAAGTGACATTGTATAAGGGGTCTGCTTAGAGGTAGGACAAGCTAGGGAAGAAGGTTCAAAGATCCTGAGGTAGAAAGAGGGCACTAAAGCGGGGGCAGAAAGAACGTGGGGCCGAGTATTTCCAGGTGCTGCTGGGATACAAGGTAGAAGCAGGTCCTGCACATAATACTTTCACAGGGCATCCACGCCACATGTCACAAGCAAATTGAACATCCAAAGTGAGATTAAAACAAGATGAACTCATCGTGTCTCTATCTTAGAACTAAGTCGGTCATTCAACCATTTCAATATTATCTTGCGGCAGTGAATTTATAGATAAGCCTGTGCAAATCCTGCCATCTGATTCCCCTTAGCATTAATAGTTCTGCCTGGCAGAACCATCTGCGGGCCTCACACTCCGCTCCTCAAGTCTCTTACACATGAAGAGGCGTCATGATTTTTCACTGATCTGAAATTAAAATTTCCAACCATTAAAATATATTTAGATCCAAGGCTACATGTCACATCTGAAATCTTGTCATTTAAATCACGTTAGGCGTTGAATGAGATATAGGTGAAATTTAACTTTCACTGCATTTTAGTCTCGATCACAGCAAATTTATAACCCGGGAGTAAATCTTGATGTCAAGGAAAATGTCTTCACTAAATCAGATTTGTTGCTTCCCTCCTTCCTTCAATACTTGTGTAAAATCGGAATGCTTTAAATAAAATCCGGTTGTTTCCTTACTTTCTGGCCACAAAGGCTATGATGAGGTTGCCAGTTGAGCCCCTAGAAACTTCAGAATTTCCCAAAATACTGGATTTGGTATTCAAGATTGTGCACTGAATAGTGTGCTGAATATTTTTATTCAAAGGCATATTGATAAAATCTAAAACAATCATTTGGGCAATGGTCTGCAATAAGATTTCCTAGGTATTGTTCCAAAGGGATTGAAATCAGAATATTAGAGTGATACCTGCATACCCATGTTTATAGCAGCACAATTCACAATAGCCAAATCATGGAACCAACTGAGGTGTGCACCAACAGATGAATGGATTACAAAATTACAGAATATACACACAATGGAATTCTACTCAGCAATAAAGAAGGATAAAATTACATACTTTGCAGGAAAATGGATGGACCTGGAGAACTTTATACTAAGTGAGATTAGCCAGTCACAGAGAATGAAGAGTCATATGTTTTCTCTCATATGTGGAAACTAGGGTCATTGGGATACAAGAGGGACATTTGATAAAGGAGGAGAAATCTCAGTGGAGTGAATACAAAGGGTCTCCAGGAGGGTTGCAGGGGCAGAGAGGGAGAAACAGTGAAAGAAATACTTCCACTGATGCTATGCACTCGTGAAATGACCAGTGCCAATTTCAGTATCACATATTCAGAAGGGGAAGAGCAGGGACTGGGGAGGAGCTCACCAGCTGCTGTGTGCATGTATGTCCCTATCACTTTGAACTACATTATGACGCGAGATTACAATGCACAAATAAAAGTACGTTAGGAAAAAAAAAAAAAAGCTTTCCTGTAGCTGAGTTCCATTTCAATCCTTTTTTTAAGTAACTTTGAGGAAATCTCTGGCCATACTTACTATTCCTGCATTTCTCAAAACAAATGTGTCCTCTGCTTCTGCAAACAGGCTTTCCTTCTACTTTTCAAACTCCTCCATCTCAAGGTTCCCAGGTCCTCTATGTGTTTCCCAAAAGTAGGTGTAACTCACAGGATTCAAGGGGACCAGCTCTCCCTGGTCACTCTCTCAGCCCTAAGGCATTAATTTCTCTGTGAGTGCTAATGCCTCTCAAATCTTTCCAGTCCTGATGTGACTCTTGAGTGGCAGATCCATCTATGCAAATGGTTTCTTAGACCTCTCCAAATGTATTCTGTGTATGTTAAAACAGAGCTCAGCCTCTTTCTCCTGTGCCTCTCCACACGGCTCCAGCTTGTGTCCAGCTCCCAAACACACCATCATATCTCTGTATGTCCTCTCCACGTCCAACACCAAGCTCACAGATGCTGTGCGTGTATGACTCTATTACTCTGAACTTCATTATGATGTATGATTACGATGCACCAATAAAAGAATATTTTTTAAAAAAAATCAAAACTCGCAAACCTCTAGGTAAGTAGCCATCAGCACTGAGCTATGTTAATTTTGAGCCCGTCAAAGTGACTTTAGACCGTAGGTCTCCTCAGTCCAATCCACTGTTCACACTGCCATCCCACTCATAGTTAACTCAGATCACACTATTTCCTCCTTTGGAATGTTTTAAAGGAGTGTCATTGCCCTTTGGATAAAACTCAAGCTCATTACTGTGACATCTATCCTCTGTCTGCCTCTCCATCCTCCTCTCTCATCAAGTAACCTGACTTGCACTCCATCCAGCAGCCCCCTGGAACATCTTCCTCAAATATGTCACACTCTCCCTAAACTCTGGCCCTGGACATGGTGTTTCCTTGAATACACTTTCCCCAGATTCTCCTCTCCAGCTCCTTTGCATTCTTTAAGTTTCAGGGAATTCATGGCTCCTTTGAGGAAGTAGTTGCTAAGTTGCTCACCTCTTTTCTAATGTAGCCTGCAAGTCACCCAGTGTACTGTAACTACAGGTAGGTACTAGTTATCCTCCAATCACCTACCACACATACTGGTATACAGTTAGTGTTCTATCCCTATTTTTTGACTCCCCATGACAGCTGGGGTTGAGTCAGTCCCAGTACATTCCAGAGGGAATCGACCTTCATCACAAATGAGGTCAATAGCAATGCCTTGTCTTACTCAGCTTTTTGCACAATTAATCCCATTATCAAGCCTCATGTTTTGACAGACTTGTCTGTAAATTAACATTCTTCATTTCACAGTGTTTGCTGCTCATTAACTATTCATCTCTGACCGGATCCTCTGATTGATGAGGCCCCTACCACTCCGAGACCCTTGCTTCCTCAATACTTGCTTGCTGGTCAGCTGATTGATCAATGATGGCATTTCCAGTAAAGGCCTGATTCCCTTTACCCGTAATTATGAAACATGCTCAAGCTGACTAATACCAGTTTAACCACAATTCTACAAAAAATTCCTGGGCTGAAGGTTTTAATTTATAGAAATGTTGCATCATCTATTCAAAAGTATTAATTAGTCTTATGTACATTTTGCACTCTCCTTACCACTAAAAATTCCATTAAAGCAGTATTTCAATTAGACCATATTTAGAAGCAAAGAATTTGTAAGCAATTTGACAGGGTGACCTCAGCAAATTTTTGTTTAAAGAAACTATACCCAGAGCCGAGCACAGTGGCACATGCCTATGATCCCAGTTCTTGGGAAGCTGAGACAGTAGCATTGCAGGTTTTAGCCCAGTCTTGGCAATTCAGAGACACTACCAGTAACCTAGTGAAACCTTGCTTCAAAATTAAAAATAAAAAGTGCTGGGAGAAGTATTGCTTGGAGGTAGAACATTCAATCAATCAATCTTCTGTATATAAGGAAGAAAGGAAAGAAGGGAGGGAGGGAGAAAGGAAGGAAATGTCCCTCTCCCTCCTTTTTTGAAAAAAAAATTTTTTTATGTGCCCTTATGAGCTTATTTCAAAAAAATGGAGAAAGTAATTTAAGACAAAAAACACAGGGAAAATTTCCCCATCATTTTATAATTGTTTGCATATATATAGAACAGGTATCTAAATAAAGTGAAACCTGTGTTTAGATATACATGATTTCACTAAAAGCCTCATGCAATTTAAAACTTGAGTAGCTTAGGATACATGAATGGTACTGGCAAATTGTAAACAATATATTTATTCCTCAAACCCCTATCCCTTAATAGAACGTAAGGATAATCATGAAAGCAATTTATGAAGTCATTCAACTGGAGCCAGAAAATGCAAGATGGAAAATCAGATTGGACAATGCCTCTGACAGGTGGAAGGTGGCCAGGCAATCTAAAACACACTATACTATTTTAAGAACGTTACTCTTGGATGATATTTGTAATTCTCATTTCATCATCGTTTATAATAGAGTTTAAAGCAAATGCAAGGTTTTGTAAAGGAAGACTAGATCTCAGTGAACAAAGAGGAATAGGTATATCAGCATTTATGCATATTTTTACTTTTTCTCCCTTCCTTCCTTTCTTCCCCTATCCCAGGGGCTGTCTGGGATAGGAGGAGGTTTGAAGGTCACCCAGGGTGTAGTCAATTTGCATTGGGTTTTAATTTATGTGTCTTTTAAATGTGGGCAGCCTCCAGATGGTAAGTTTTCCAATGGAGAAGGATAAATTAATAAATAAATAACCCAAGCATGCCTTCAGAGGACATGCTGCTATTTTGACTTGTTCATAAATAATATCTAGGGTCTTAGCAGTTTTTAAGGGCGTGCTAGGAATACAAATCAGAGGAGGACACCCCTGGTCACCTTTTGATAATGAGTCCATCTTTAACTAACAGACACCTTGCTCTTCTGTTCTGGGAGGCAAATTTGAAGCTTGTGGCTGTGAGAGGTACATTCCTGAGAAAGAAGCAAATAATGTCTTGGAAAGCACTCTGACCCACACCTGTGCCAGCCCACCTTGCTTCAGAAACTACACTGTGTGCAGATGGTAAGTTGGAGATCTCAGGATACCACCGCTCTGCTCTTGAGACCTGATGCTGGGTCTCAGGTGTATCTGGCCTTTCAGACTTTCAAATTCAAAAGTTTTCGGTGTGTATGAGAGGGGATGTTTTAGGGAGCCCGCCCTGCCCCGTTTTCTCTGGAAACATCTATACAGAAGATCATGAGTATAAATCTGTGTCTGCCCTGTCTACTTTATAGTCCATGACCACAAGCTACTGGGCCAGGTATGGACCATACTAGCCACGAGGGAGCAGGGTCTTTGGCACCAGGTCCAAAGGACTGTTGGTGAATTTCAAGACACAACCTAAAACCCAGGATGTATCAAAAACAGAGTGTGTGGCACAAACTGAAAGAGATTACTTAGAGTAGAAAAGGAAGAAACCATGAAGACAAACTAAAACCATTCAACAAGACTTCTGTCCACTTTTTAGCCACATCTATGGCCTTGAACTCCAAGAGATGCTCCTCCGTGGCTATAACAAAGTTTCCTTTTATGTTTTGGCACATTTGAGTGGGTTTTTGTTACATGCAACCCAGAAATACTAACAAGACAGAAGTACATGGCAGCCCTCTCCATTCCAATCGTGACCTGAATTTCTTCTTCATGGCCAACATGTACCATCACATAATACGGCGCTGAAGCTTCACAATGAAAGGTAAGATAGGTGCATTCTTAGAAATGTGGTCCCAATGCCTCAGAGCTCTTGCTCCTGGTTTGAACTAAACAATTTTCTTCTGACTGAATTAACAACAGGATTTAATGAAACCACACATTTTATAATGCGTTTGGTCATGCATTTCGGTTCTGTTTGGAATCAGATTCGCTCCTCTCCCAGAATCTGACAGATAAAACTATTAAAAATGTATAGGCGGTAATTAGTATATCGTTGCCAGAAACACAAGAACATTTTCCAGTGTGATGTGGATGTCACCACAGAAAGAACATTTTGAAAGGGTTCTTTATGATTAAAAAAAGTGTAGATCTTTCAACAGGATATTAAAAGGGTATCTTAAAATGCGACACCCTTTCTACGGAGTACTCTTTTTCTCCCTTTAAAAACAAAGGACATGCAGATTCTGACTTCCAGTAAACCACTGTCTCATTCTTTCAGTAATTAATGGATGCTTTGATACCAAAGAACCCTAAAGAACATTTTTCAAGCCTTAAATACAGGCTGGGCTGATTCCCACAAAGCACATCTAGAAAGATCTGGGGAATAAATAATCACGAATTGCAAACACTTGCCTGGAGCATTTGAGCGCCAACCAGATTTCCAACAAGTGATGTGATTTTTTATTATAACAAGGAAAATTACTTACTGAAACACAAAAAGAGTGCCTCTCCTCCTAACCCCTGGCCTTGTCTTCTAGATGAACACACATTTCTTGGGTGATCATTTAGCAAATCCTTTAAAAAAAAAATAAAAGTGACGCTGGCTCTGGGGCATATTTTTGATGGATTTGGAAATCTGTGCTCATGAAGGAAGCTTATTTCTTTGGCTAGGCTTCTGACTAGGGTAAAATCTGATTAAGCTAGCCTACAGGTAAATTTTTGTCAGCTACTGGGTTTCAAATACGAGTCAGCACTTGAAAATATTTGGAGGAATTATACTTAGCATGGCATAGAGGCTTTTTCAGGTAAGCAACAAATTATTTTTAAAGCAGACTTTCTTGTAGCCAAGGCCATGAATATCTCAGGCTCTGGCTGCTGCATGGGGGTCTGGGGTATTATTTACCCTGCCACAGCCCCCTGCGCTGGAGGCAGGATAGGGTGCAGAAGGAATGCTGGGGCTCTGAAGAAGATACAAAGCTGCCAGGGGCCTCAGTTGAGCAGAATTAAAACAAGGCGAAGCAGTGCAGCAAGTTGCGGGAGGTGGGCCGAACCCAGATCTCCTCGCCCTCAAAGTTTCCCAGAGTCAGATTTACCCAGAAGCATTGTCCTCTCTGCTCTATTAATTGGAGGTTTATTATTGATTGATTGATTGTGGAACTGGAGATTGAACTCAGGGACATTCTACCTCTCAGCTATACCCCCAGCCATATTTTATATTTTATTTTGAAACAGGGTGTCACTAAGTTGCAAAGCCAGTTGTGAACCCATGATCCTCCTGTCTCAGTCTCCCAAGTAATGGAAGTACAAGCGTGCTCCACTATGCCTGGTTGTTGTTGGGTTTTTTTTGGTAGTTCTGGGAATTGAACCCAGTAGCATTCTACCTCTGAGACCCAGTCATACTTTAATTTTTTAAGTTTTGAAACAGGTTCTCGCTAAGTTTTATACACTGGACTCAAACCTGTGATCCTCCTCTCTCACCCTTTCTAAGTACTGGAATTATAAACGTGCACCACCACACTCAGCTTATTTGGTGATTTTTTAAAGTCCTTTGCAGAAAAGTCATTTTAGATTAATACAATGAACTTTATCCCCAATTTAGTCATGGGGGCTGGGCATGGTAGTACACACCTGTAACTACAGTATTTGGGAGGCTGAGACAGGAAGATTTTAAGTTCTCAGCCAGCCTTGGCAACTTAGTGAGGCCCTCTACAACTTAGGGAGACCCTGTTTCAAAATAAAAAATAAAATAGGGCTGGGGGTGTAGGTTAGAGGTAGAATGCTCCTGGGGTCAATCTCCAGGATCATACACACACACACACACACACACACACACACACACACACACACGCACACACACACACAGTCATGGGGGGTAAACTATAATAAAATGGAGCAAAATAATTAAAACTGTAAAGAGCCGTCATGCTCAGAGGATGCCCACGTGGACTCTGAGTGACTGAGTATTGCTGTGACACAGCAGTAGTCCCGACCATAGGAAGAGAACACGATGTCAATAAACACTGCTAGTTTTCACTTGCCCATGCTTGTCACCAGGACTATCAGTACTGGCATTTGTTCTGCTTTACACAAAGGTCTTCTAAGGAGAATGTTTTATACTTCTTTTTGAAGTGAGAATACTGAGGCTTGCAGAAGTAAAATAGCACACTCTAGGGTCCTTCAGGAAAGAGTGGAGTCTTGCACTCAAACCCAGACACATGTCCCTGTACAAATCTCATGCTCTAATCTGCTATGTTATTCTTTGTGTCTCTGAGATGAACTTAAAGGAGGTGTCCATGGGAACCTTAGTAATTTATTGAGATACAGAAAAGCTAAGATACACAGAACATTAAGGACTTGTCTAGGAAAAAAAAAAAGGACAAGTACTGCAGTTTCAAGCTTTAAGCACAAAGTTTCTGAAGCCCTTCTATCCAAAGAAGCCGACTAATCAAAGGATAACATTTAATACAGTCATCATCAAACCTTTGTGTATGATAAAAGCTGCTTGAGCCCAGAAATCAATTCCATAATGGCTATTTATGCAGGGACACTAGTAAATCTAAGAGAAATAAACTGGCTTCACTTCTACCATTGATTACCCAGCCTTAAGATAGATGCATGGGTTGCAAAATCATTTTTCTCTTTAATAACATTCCCTTTATTGAAAAAGAAATCATTTAAGCATCATGACAATAAAGCACTGCAATTTCTATTAACCTTTTGAAAAACTTGTGATTAGAAATGTATCAGTAAAATATGAGAAAAAATATAAAAATAGTTTTGACTTCTACAAGCCAATAATCAAAGAAGCCACTGCTAGAGGTTTGCTTTCCTGATACAGATAAGAATGAGTTAGATCACCATTAAAGACTACAGTATTTACAGCCCATTCCAACAATTTTTTTCAATCAGATTACTTTATAATGCCCTTATGCTAAAGCATTTATAGTTTTTACATTAGTTCACAAGAGGATTGTTCTGAAACTTGGGGACTTTTAAGAACAAGTAGATACATCAAGAGAAAAAAAACATTAAAATATTTGAGGTCACATGGAAAGAACTTGAAGAGACACAAGATTCCATATGGTTGCAGTTTACAATCACCAACCAAACAAAATTTTACAACCCTTTTGAAGCTCTCATGACTCAAAAAAAAAAAAAGATAAAAATAGGTTATTATAAAAATGGGAAATTAAGCTGGGCTTGGTGGCTCAAGCTTATAATCCCAGCATTTGGGAGGCCGAGACTGGAGGATCCGGGTTCACAACCAGCCTCAGCTGCTTAGTGAGGCCCTCCCCAACTTAGTGAGACCCTGTTTCAAAATAAAGAATAAAAAATAGGGCTGGGGCTGTAGCTCGGAGGTAGAATGCCCCCAGGTCCCATCCCCAGTACCGCAAAAACAAAACAAAACAAAACAAAAAAAATGGGAAATTAGTCATCAAAAGAACTGGTAAAATGTTTTTTCATCATACTGAACTGAGAATTCCTAAAAGAAGGAAAAAATACTATTGTAGAGAGAGGAACACCAAACTTTTATAGCACTTCCCAGTTCTTCGACCAAGGTCAGAAAATGAAAGTCTCACACATCTACAAAAAAGCGCAAGTGTGGCTCTACAGAACAAGCTCAACAAGGCAGCATCCAGAGTATGTGTATTCAAGCTGGGGCCACTACTCAGTGGTGGAGGACTTGCCTAGCAGGTGTGAGGCCCTGGGCTGGGTCCCCAGCATCCTCCAATAAAGAAATAAACAAATAAATGAGTAAGTAAGGATGATGCTATATATATATATATATATACATATATATATATATATATCGAGTATATACACAATTTTTTTCTTAATAATAAGTTCATTTATCCAGTGCAGAGGTGGGTCCGGATAGCTAGGACACCACATATTAAAATTTTTCATTCTGCATCCCACTCTACTCCACTAACCCTGATGTCACTGCCCACACACGGAAACCTTCCAGTCCATTTCTCAGCCTGTTAAAAAAGCTCTTCCTTCTAACTAGGGCCACAGGCTTGACTTTCATACTCTAGAAAGATGACTCTTATAAACAACAAGATCATGTCACTATAGAAAATCCATATCACTATAGAAAATATGGTAATTTACCATTATCAAGTAAATTAGAAGGTCTCATGTCAAACTAATAAAACAAATTCCTATTTCTGATCTTATACCCAGTATAATTTCAAATTTAAAGCATTTATCAGACCTTTGGAATTTATATTAATTCATTGTCTGATTAGTCCTTAAACTACCAGAGAGCGCATTAAGGATTAGAGGAAGAAGACTTGAATCCAATTTTTTTTTTTTTTTTGCAGTACTGGAGATTGAGTCCAGGGGCATTCTACCTCTGGGCTACACCCCCAGTCCTATTTTTTATTCTTTAGTTTGAAACAAGGTCTCACTAAGTTGGGGAGGGACTCACTAAGTAGCTGAGGGTGGTGGTGAACCCGTATCCTTCTGTCTCAGTCTCCCAAGTATTGGGATTACAAGCGTGCACCACTGTGCCTAGCAAATACAATATTTTTATACTTTTTTATTTTCAAAAACCCACTTAGAGCCGGGCGTGGTGGCGCACGCTTGTAATCCCAGCATTCGGGAGGCTGAGACTGGAGGATCCGGGTTCGCGGCCAGCCTCAGCTACCTAGTGAGGCACTCCACAACTTAGTGATACTCGGTTTCAAAATAAAGAATAAAAAATAGGGCTAGGGGTATAGCTCGGAGGTAGAATGCCCATGAGTTCAACCCCTAGTACCGCAAAAAAAAAAAAAAAAAAAAAAAAAACCCACTTAGCATGGGTAACAAATGGTGAATTGGCCAAAAAGAATCTGCAGAGAAGTGAATACACTGGCTAATCCACTCTCAGGCAAGTGAACTCAGATCACCTCTGATTTGACTTGCATTTTCATTTTTTATAAATGCAGGTAGTACAGGTTTCCCAAGTTTATGAAATAAAAAATCAGAATTAGTTCATGATAATAACAGTTTCTGATATCCTTTTGAAGTTGCCTGGCATCAAAAAGCAAATGTTCAGAGTTAGGGATGTAGCTCAGTGACAGAGTGCTTGCCTAGTATGCACAAGGCCTTGGGTTTGATCTCTAGCACAGAACAGAACAAGTTTCCAATATCTTTTTACTCACGAAACCCCACAACGATGAAATAGTGGTTTTCATTATCTACAATGCCAAAAAAACTACATGATGGAAGAATGGAGAGATGGGAGTTCTGTAACTGCATCTCTGTAGCATGATCCTGACGACCACTGGGCTGGGGAAACCAAGTACTGAATTGATGCAAAAAGGACTTGGGAAAGAATGACAGGAAGAGTCTGGAAAAAGAATCACCACTGCACATGTTAATTTGCTTGATTTGTGACATTGTACAATGTATACATATATCAAAACATCATATAGCAAATCATAAGTATATAAGATTTCTGTCAGTTTAAAAAAGTAAAAATAAAATTTAAGAATTCAAAACAAAACTTTTTGGAAGAAAAAGAGTTGGGAACTGACACCCTCAAAACAGCTTCTTTCAGTCAGGTCTGGTGGCGCACGCTTGTAATCCCAGTACTTGTGAGGCTGAGACAGAAGGATCGCAGGTACACAGCCAGTCTCAGCTATTTAGTGAGACCCTGTTTCAAAATAAAGAATAAAATAGGGCTGGGGGTGTAGCTCAGAGGTAGAATGCCCCTGGGTTCAATCCCCAGTAATGCAAAACAAACAAACAAACAAACAACAACAAAAATCAGCTTCTTTCATTTGTCTTTCCAGTATGACTGAAATCTAAGCTTCTATGAGTCTTGTCATTCTCAGGAAGTGGTTAGGATATGTCCTAGGATAAGCTTTTCAGGGAGGACTCACTCACATATCTCCATACAGATAATATTGTTAGTGAAGGATTAGTGTACAGCATCTCAAAATCTTATTGATATTTTTTATAAGCCTTACATTTACCCAGGGTTCGCTATATACCAAACCATGCTCACAACCTTCTTTAACATTTACCGCAAACCAGGGAAGGAGATTTTAACCTCTCTGCATTCAGGACTTGGCATTGCCAAGGCGGAGACTGGGATCTCCCAATGGACAAGCCTGCAGATAGGGGAGAAGCCTGTCAGCAAAGGGGGCAGTTAGCCATTTGGGCTCCAGTGTGTGGCAAGGATTTTTGTTTGTTTGCTTAGGAGTAAACAAAAATGATAAAGAAAAAAGTAATGTATATTAAAAAACAACCCTTGGAGTGGTGCATATAAGAAGTACTGTGAAGCAGATGGAGCGCCTACTAACAACTTAGAACAGAAATGTTTGGAGAAATCCCAGCAGGAAGGTGTAGAGTCTGCAAGAAACCTTTGTATTAACAGTGTTACGGGACAGTTGAGAAAATGTCATAAAAATTCCATTTTGATCAGTTCCGTCTTTAGTCAAGGACAAGTTCTGATTTCCTGAGGTTTTCATCAGTAGCATGAAGGAGCAAATCACACTATTTTCTTATTAACATATTCATAATCTCTGAGGTTGTGTTTTCAACATAACTTACTGAAAAGTTAATATGCATTGCTGTTGGTTTTTTCTGTTTTATTAAATATTTAGAACAGGTAATTCAATCATAACACATGCAGCAGTAGAAAGTTATGCTGCAAACTTTTGAGGTTAAATTTAATTAATTAGCAAAGGGTTTTCTTAAGTAATGAATTCATTTTGTTTTGAATTTATTTATTATATTACCTTAATAAACAGGCAGTAGGTTGATGAACAATTTTAAAAAAAAAAAACAACAGTCAAGAAAAGGCTTGAGATAAGTGATATATCACCAAGAAATTAATTACATATTTTAAGTAAAATAATAGCTTTATTTCTGTAGAAATTATAGTTCTACAGAAAAACCAGTTTATTGTACAAAACACCTTTGAAATGTAAGTGACACTAGATTTGTTATCTTAAGCTGTTGCTAGGTGAATTTCAGACCCCAAAGGCATATCATTCCAGCTCTTAGCAAATCAATTTGCTAATCCACCCCAGAGTCTATCAATCTTAGAACCAATCTTTCTACCTATCACAAAAACCAGGGTTCTGTCCCCATTCATAAAGACATTAAACATGTCAAATAAATTGAAGGTCCTACTCAAATCCCAGGTCCCTGCCAGTTCTCTTCTCTACCTCCATTGTTCCCACCAGAATCTACTTAAATTGAACAAAGCCTGTTGGGTGAGGCCTCCTGAACTTTCTACCCTCCCCTGAGTCAACACAGTGTCACGCATTGTGCCTGCCACTCAGGTATGTCAAAACGCAATGCCCATCAGTGCTGGGACTGGAGTGCCAAGTGCCTGCTCAGGAACTGGATGCAACTAAGAGATGTCAACATTCATGATCTGATTCTCCTAAAACTGAGCAGGGAGACTTCTCAAATGTCAAATTTAACTAAGAGAAAGAACAGTGCATTCATTCTCTCATTCAATGCACAATCCAAATAGGTAACCTACAGCACACACGGTACTGTACTCAACACTGAGGTTACAGAAATTAATGACATGGCTGTGGTCCCTGCCCACAGGATGCTGGTAGACAAGTCACTCACAGTAGCTTGAACTGGGACCTTTCAGAACTCAGAAAATTCACAACATTGGTACTAAGGTTCTGAATAAAATTTTATGTTAATGTTAGGTACTTTGTGCTTAGTAAGGGAAAAATCAGTCCTATAGAAAATAGGATCTGAACTATGCGTGGTGAGACACAACTATAATCCCAGTACTTGGGAGGCTGAGACAGGAGGAATGCAGGTTGGAGACCAGCCTCAGCAACTTAGCAAGGCTATATGCAACTTGGTGAGACCCTATTTTAAAATAAAAAGGGCCGAAAGTACAGCTCAGAGGCAGATTGCCTCTAGTTTCAATACCCTGTACCATGAAGAACAGAGAGAGAGAGAGAGAGAATTTCGTTCTTCTTTCTACAGATAATTTATTTTTGTGAAAGGGTTACAGGGAAAGAAACCCCAGAACAATATTAAAGTCTGAATGTGGCACTACATCCTCCCTCTAGCAAACAAAAACAAAACAATAAAAAAGACATGCACATGTACAAAATTTCACACACATCTACCTACAGTATTAGGAATCCTTATATTATATCCCAGGGAGAGAAATTTAAGGTTCTAGATTAAGAATTTACATATAATACTATATCATACCAAACTAAGTACTTTTCAGTATAACATCCCAAATATTCTCAGTTCAGGAAGGCAGAGGCAGAATACACAAAGAACTTTAGCTTTGAGATAAAATGCCTGAGATATCAAATCCTAACTTATCACCCACCACCCATTCCAGCCCGTGGGCAAGTCTCAATGGCAAGGCAGTGCATTTTCACATAAAGCGCAAAGTCTCTGTGTAAACATATTCTTGACTTATTTAAAGAGAGATTTTCGGCTTCTTTGGAAAAAGTCAAAATTTCTGACCAAGATATACTTATATGCCCAAATGTCAACAGGTCAAATAGCACTGTGTCCCATTCCTAACTTTCTCATCACATCCTGTGTCCAGCCCTTTGAAGACCTGACTTTATCCCAGATACATGATCTACACACCTGTGACATTTCCAACAGGAATCGATGGAAAGAGCCAAAAGGTCCACCAACAATGTGAGACTAAAACACATTATGCTGCACCCGCGCCATGGAGACAAGCAAACAGTTTATTGATTAGCTAGTACGTGACACTACACTGTGTACTTTATAAATGCTACCATTCTAATTCCCACACAAACTCTCATCAGGTAGATAGGAGTATTAGATGTCAGTCTACAGAAGAGGGAACAGGTTAAAACGATCCCTAGGGTCATGGAGTCAAGTGTCAGGGATGAGATGTGAGCCACAGCAATCTAGACCTGAAGCCCCAGCTTCCAGCATGGAACACAGTCGAGCCACTGCCGGCCTGGGTACTGTGCCCTGAGCTGTCCAGACAGCTACACACCCTGAAAGCCGGCCCTCATCTACTAAGTGGGAATGAGTTCAGTGCATCAACATTTCTAAAAAGAGTGCAAAGTGTTTGCAAAAAACCCATTTTAAACAGTGTGTGTGTGTGTGTGTGTGTGTGTGTGTGTGTGTGTGTGTGTGTGTGTTATTAGAGACTGAACCCAGGGGCATTCTACCTCCAAGCTACACCCCAGCCCTATTTTTTATTCTTTATTTTGAAACAGGGTCTCACCAAGTAGCTGAGGATGGCTGTGAACCTGCGATCCTCTGGTCTCAGCCTCCTACTACTAGGACTACAAGCATGTGCCACAACAACTGGCAGAAAAACATATTTTAACTCTATTGTTTGAATTATTTCATAATCAATATATATTACTTTGATAATCCAAAGACGATAAATGATTTGCATTTCAAGGAAAATTTATTTTTATGCTTTTCTATGCTGCCTTTCTACTTGTTCCTGCTTAGAAAAATAAGGTCTTGGAAATGACATTAAATTAGGTGCATTGTTCTGTTATCATTTTTCCTCCCTGTTTTTAAAGGAAAATGCATTAACTGTAGAAAATCCGTAGCACACAATAAGGAACAAGTAAGAAAATTAGAGTTAATTTTAGAAAGACTAAGAAATATTACTAAATATGGAAAACAGTCACAATATTTGAAACCAGAAAGCAGGTTATGAATGTATTCATTTAGATGACCATTTTCACCTCAGTTTTCTTTTATTTGAAAAATAGAGATTCTGGTTATTAACTGCTACTTAATACATTGGAAGAATGTCTTTAATAAATGATAATCTAATGATAGAATATATCTAGAGCACTCTAAGTACACACAGTTAAGTACTTTGGAAAAGTCAACCATCATTATCCCAGGAGTTGTGTATTTAATTTCTTACACTAACAAAAATATATTTATGATATATAACATGATATTCTGAAAAGCATATATCATGGAATTACTAAATAAAACTAATAAATATGTCCATGAGATTATTTATCTTTTGGGGGGCAAATTTAAAATCTTTCTAATGAGCCGGGTGTGGTGGCGCATGCTTGTAATCCCAGTACTTGGGAGCTGAGACAGGAGGATCCAGGTTCATGGCCAGCCTCGGCTACTTAGTGAGGCCCTCCTCAACTTAGTGAGACCTTGTTTCAAAATAAAAAATAAAAAAAAAAGGGCTGGGGGTGTATAGCTCGGAGGTACAATGCCCCTGAGTTCAATCCCCAGTACCGCAAAACAAAACAAACATTTCTAAGAGGCTGGGATAGCTCTTGGTAGAGCACCTACATAGCATGTGGGAGGCCATGGGTTCCTTCTCTAGCACTGCCGAACATGCACGCATGCGCACCCACACCACAAAACAACCAAAACTACTCTCTTAGCAGCTTTCAGATACATAATGCACTGTTATTAACTACAGTCACCATGCTGAACTCCTCCTCCCAGCAGCTGCTTCTAGGGAAGTATGGTCCATATATGTCCCTTCTCTACACCTGACTCAGGAGGTGCTAGTTACTGGCCGGGGTGCTGGGTCCTAAGCAGTAACCAGGTTCCTCTATAGAGTGTGCTTCTGTAGATGTTGATTCCATCTGGGACACCAATGACCAAATTGCTTTCATCTTAAAGAATGTCACAGCCCACGCTCGTACTCTGTAGGGCCCTGTCCATTCCCATCATTTCCTCTGGAGAGGAGGCAAGCTCGCTTCCCATCAGCAATTAAACCAGTGGATCCTCATGCTGGGCCCTCCTTCCCTGGGAGGTGACTCCTCTAGGCTGCCCACATTTTGTCTGTCAGTTGAGCTCCTATGCACCCTGTGCCAAGAAACGCCTTCCACTTTAGAAAGCGACCACCAGGCCATTGTCTGATGAGTTTTATTAATGTAGTCACACAGCACACACAGCTAGAACTGATATTGTGTTCTTTCCTTAAGACTTTTTTTTTCCTTTGTACTGGGGATTGAAAACAGGGGTGTACTATCTTTCAGGTACACTCCAAGCCCATGTGCTGACCTCAAACCTGCAACCTGGTCTGGGGTGGCTTGGGGGAGAGGCCTCTGGCAGCCTGGGAACCCTTGTGTGTGGGCACTGGACCGTCTCCCAGCAAATGAGCCTGCAGAGAGATGCAGTGCACCACGGAAACTGATAATCTCCATCTAAAATTCCCAAAAGCGTGCTTTTTAATTCTGCAACAGTAATTGCTCGTGGGCATATTAACAGCTCTCAAGAACCTGGACCTCATTGACTAATTGGAATGATCAGTCTTGATCCGTAGATGTAATGGTTGTTAATATAAGAGTTACATTCCAGAAGAACAGACCTTAAAAAGATCTTTTTCTGAGCAAGATGACTAACCCTCAGCCTCGAGGAATGAGGCAAGAGGATGAATGTGTTTACTTGGGAGTAACTAATTTATTTGGGTCTTTCACATCCTTCATACAAGAGGTAGTTCTGGGGAATGATTTGGTTCTTTAAATATCTTTTTAATGAATGAATTAAATAAATGTTTACACTCTCAAGAATTAGTTTCTTACTTTCCCCCCACCCCATCTTTCTCTGTACTGGGGATTGAACCTGGGGGGGCATTTTACCTCCAAACTATACCCTAGCCTCTGTTTTTGTTTTTGTTTTTGTATTGAGGATTAAACTCAGGGGCATTTTACCTCTGAGCTACACCCCAACCCTATTTTAGTTTTATTTTGAAACAAGATCTCACTAGGTTGGTGAGAGTCTCACTACTTGCTGAGGCTGTCCTCAAACCTGTAATTCTCCTGTTTCAGTTTCCCAAATTCTGGGATTACAAGTGTGCCACCAAGCCCAAGCTGTTTTAATTTTTTTTTTTTTTTGCGGTACTGGGGATTGAACTCAGGGGCATTCTACCTCCGAGCTATACCCCCAGCCCTATTTTTTTATTCTTTATTTTGAAACTGGGTCTCAGTAAGTTGCGGAGTGCCTCACTAGGTAGCTGAGGCTGGCCTCGAACCCAGAGCCTCCGGTCTCAGACTCCCGAATGCTGGGATTACAAGCGTGCGCCACCACGCTTAATTTTTGAAACAGAGGTTTACTAAGTTGCTAGGGCTGGCCTTGAACCTATGATCCTCCTGTCTCAGCCTCCCATGTACTAGGATTACAGGTGTACCATCATGCCTGGCAGTTTCTTACTCTTTAAGTTAGTATGCCTACAAAATGAGGACATAATACAAGAATATAATTTTCTTAATAGGTATTGCTGCTGATCCTATTATGGGACCATATTTATTAGCAAATGAGATTCAGTGGTGAGTGGAGAAATTGACCCCTTTCCTTCAGAATCCTAAAAGGATTTAAAGGGAGGGGATTTAATAAACAAGTAAGGAAATTAATAAAAAATTGTGAAAAGAGATGAATACTATAAAAATAAAAATCAATGGGAGGGAAAAAAAAAGCAACTGGGTTGGAGAGGAAACATCATGCAGTGTTTAAACTGGTAGGATTAGGACAGGAATGAGCTGTGAAGAGGAATAGGCAGGGAAAGACCACTCTGAACTTAAAGAAAAGCTGGTGAACACAGAGCAGGGAGGCTCGTAGGAGGGGAACAAGATACAGGCGTCAGATCAAGCAGGGCCTTAAAGTCTAAGTAGATCAATGTGGAGGTTCCTTGAAAGACTGGGAATGGAGACGGTACCGCATGGCCCAGCCACAGCACTGGAGGAGATCTTCCCAAAGGAACTGAAGTCAGAATACCATAGGGACACAAGGGTATCTATGTTTAGAGCAGCATAAATCACAATAGCTGAACTATGGAACCAGCCCAGATGAAAGTACTACAACACTGCGGCATATACACGAGATGGAATTTTACTCAGCCATAAACAAGAACACAATTTTATAATTTGCATGAAATGGATGGAATTTGAGAATATTATGCTAAGTGAAGGATCCTATGTTTTCATTCACATGTGGAAGCTAGAGAAACTGGGAAATGAAGAGGACTTCGGATAAATGAGGGAGAGGACAGTAGAGCAGTGATTTGAAGAAGAGGGTAGGGAGGCGAAAGGGAAGATCTGATGATCGATGTAGTTCACATAACCCGTTGTTCATATAGGAAGTCATCCATGCCAGTCAGGATTACATTCGGGGGCGGGGAGGGAGCGGGACGGGACACCAAGCGCTGTGCTCATGTATGCTTCTATTGCTCGGAACCTCACTAGGGTATGGAATTACAATGCAAAATTAAATAAATAAGATAAAATAACATGAACTCTGATTTATTTAAGATATGACTGAAAACCACTGAAAGATTTAAACAAAGGAAAAATGTGATACAAGTCAAGTGTTTTAGTTTTCAAGCTGAGCGTGGCGGTCCATGCTTGTAATCTCAGTACTGGGGAGACTGAGACAGGAGAATGGCAGGTTAGAGGCCAGCCTCAGCAACTTAGTGAGATCTTCTGCAACTCAGTGAGTCCCTCTCTCAAAATAAAAGAATAAAATAGGGCTGGGGGTGTAGGTCAGAGGTAGAATGCCCCTGGGTGGTTCCATCCCCAGTACTACACACACACACACACACACACACACACACACACACAGTTTTCATGACTGTATAGAGAGCAGCTTGTTGGGCATAAGAAAGACCTTTGAAGGAATCAGTAGCAGTAATGGAAACCCAGAGAGGGTGTTGACTTGAATCAAGATGGAAACAGTGGAAAAGAAAGGACCAATGGATTGAAGAGCTGCTACTTCCTGTGAGGAGAAGACTCCTTAGGTAGGAATAGAGGCCAATACCAATGCTCCTCCATTGGCAATGGGTTACGTCCCAATAAACCCATTGTATGCAGGTGATAAGCTGGGTGTGGTGGTGCATGCTTGGAATCACAGTACTTGGGAGGCTGAGACAAGAGAATCACAGGTTTGAGGACAGCCTCAGCAAATAGTGTGGCTCTCATCAACCTAGTGAGACCCTGTTTTAAAATAAAAATAAAAAATAGGGCTTGGGGTATAGCTCAGAGGTAGAATGCCCTGGAGTTCAATCCCCAGTAAAACACACACACACACACACACACACACACACACACACACACACACACACAACTGCATGTGATAGAGCTAAGAGACCAAGCATCAGGCTTAGTGAGAGAGTCCACTGCAGAGAGATGGTTACCCTCCACCTCCTTGTAAGGATGACTGGAACTATAGCTCCCTGCCACTGCCCTAGCCCCATAAATATCCCAAATTTAAAACTCAAAGTCTGTATTCTACTCACTGTCTATCACTTTCACACTATCGTAAAGCTGAAAATCCTAAGTCAAACCATTGTGCATTGGGGCCATCTATACTGAATAAGCAGCAAGAGTCAGACTGTCAAAGTCTGTTAACTCAAATTCACGGGTATTTGTTTTTTATCTACATTATATTTAATGAACACTTCTCTATGTTCGACTCTTCAATATATAGCAGCTATTAAGTAATGAAATCAGGCATCTAATAGCTATAACACAAATGTGAATATTGCATAATCAAAATTCTAAAGTTTTTTTAAAAATCTAAGCAAAATGCTATAAAACATTAGGCTGAGTAGTTATCCATGATTTTCCCTTCTCAAATTGTACTCTCTCTTTTTTTATTCTTCTCTTTTCTTTCTTTCTTTTTTTTTTTTTTTCTTTTTTTGGTACTGGGAATCGAATCCAGGGGCATTCTACCTCTGAGCTACACCCCCAGCCCTATTTTATTTTTTATTTGGAAACAGGGTTCTGCTAAGTTGCTGAGGCTGGCCTGGAACCTGTGATACTCCTGTCTCAGCCTTCCAAGAACTGAGGTTCCAGGAGTGTACCACCACACCCAGCTTCAAATTGTTCCTTTTTCAAATCAAGAAATGCAAACTTGATCACCTGAGGTCCCATCACTCTCTGATCTCCATTGGTGCAGCCATGTTCTTTCCCTCCACCCAAGCCATCACCCTTGGCCCATGACATCATCTCTCTCCTGAAATACGAACATCATCCTCTCACCAGGCACTCAGCACCCAGGGACATTTCCTATTCTCAAGTGCACCCAAAGGGATCTTTCTAAAGCCAGATGGCATCACTTCTCTAAAGAGAATATTCCAACAGCTTCTTAACCTGCCTGAGCTCTCCCAGATCTACAGAACACACACAGACTGTTTGGTTGACTGCATCTCTAGCCCCTCCCCCTCTTCCTCTGCTCCAGCACTGGCCTCCTGGCTATGCCACAGATAGTCTGGGCTGAACCTTAAGTCTGCACCTGCTGAAGTCAAAGTCCCATGAGGCCAGGACTCTCTCCATGCACAGACAGGACTCTGAATCTGCTGGATGAACACACATTCCTGAGAACTTGGAACTGGGGCAGAGTGCAAGGGAGTAACGGAAACATCAGATCCATTAGCATGTAGGGGAGAAAGTACTCCGCCGGTGTGTTCTTCCCATCGTTCATCTCACAAGGCAAACAAATACAAAGGGTCCCGTGGTCAATTGAGTTTGAGAGATGCCCAGGTATACAAAAGCCAAGCAGGTTTCTCTCCTGCAACACTTTTCAAGACACATACTCTGTTATCTCACTGTCAAGCCCTAAGGGAAAGATGCATTATCGGATATTTCCTTACTATCACTGACCACAGTGCATTTTTATGCAGAGCATTTAGAGACTAACAAGAATCCTGAAAAATATACCAGGAACACATATGAACGACACAAGTGTGACAAAAAGACAGAGACAGAAATAGAGACAAGCTCAACAGCAAAAGGGAACTAAGAGGGAGCCTGGGAATCAGCGGGAAAACAGGGCCTTACCTTTCTTTCACCCCAAGTCTTCCTTGATCATGGAACAGTGAATACTGAGGCAACATTGAGAGAATTCCCTGAAACACAGAACTTTACAGACCAGTGCAGAAAACAATTTAATAGGGAGACTCAGAAGCTAAAGCTCTCCACAAGGTAAGAGCTGGATTTAGAAGTTATTTTACTATTAACCCCTCAAACCTTCTATTGATTAACCTGAGTTTTAGAGTTCTGTCTTTTAAGACATCTTTAAACACTCAAGAGATGAAATTTATATTTTTACATAAAATTGGGTTTTGAAGAATGTACCTAGCTGGCCCCACTGTTCACAGTCGACGCACCCAGAGCACAGGGCCAGGCATACAGTTTGGATTGGGAAGCATTAGGAATGTTCTTCCCATTCCACGGATGGGGGAGGGGGGCCCTATGAATTTCTGTTCCAGAGATTTAAAAGGTAGAGAGGAAATAGACTTTCTTTCAAACTTGTCATCTTTCTATTCCTTATAAATCTTTTTGACTGTCTCTTTGGAGTGTCGATGTCACTGAGGAACTTGCTAAGGGCTTTAGATTTAAGATGGCTTGAAACCTTTCTGCTCAAATTTTGACAGGCCAAAAGGGGGGTGGTGTTACCGAGCCACACACCCACAATTCCTTTGAACTGAACTTACAATACAAGTGATCTGGCTGCCTGAGGTCTCTCTATGATCAGTGACAAAGGTCTCCCAGCCACTGTTACTTGAGTTCTTTAGCTCGGAAATGGATCCTGAGAAGACTACAGCTCAAAGCTCTGGGAATAAAGGTTGTAAAGGAAGGAAAAATAATGGGAAAAAAATCAGAAAGCCCTGCCGGGCGTGGTGGCGCATGCTTGTAATCCCAGCATTCGGGAGGCTGAGATCAGAGGATCCGGGTTCGCGGCTAGCCTCAGCTACCTAGTGAGGCACTCCGCAACTTAGCGAGACCTGGTTTCAAAATAAAGAATAAAAAATAGGGCTGGGGGTGTAGCTCGGAGGTAGAATGCCTCTGAGTTCAATCCCTGGTACCGC